>BRDA01004117.1:59084-71323 GCA_036984385.1 Crenuchus spilurus | reverse complement strand
GCCCCGGATAAAGCGGTTGATAATGGATGGATGGATGGATGGATGATTCAGTCAAAAAACGATTCAGGTGTAGTCCAGCTAAGACACGTTTGAAGTCAAATTTAGCTAATTAAGTTGCATGAGTTTTTATGTTATGTTAAGTTTTTATTTTTTTTATGTTAAGTTATGGTTTATTAACACAAGTAAAACAAGTCACAGCTCCAGTTCTTAAGAAGCAAAATTTGGACTCCAGACGTGTCTTGGCTGATTGATATCTAGAATAAGTGGAAAACATGTCAACTTTTTTTTTTAACCCAATTCCCCCCCAGTGTTGTAGTAGCCAGTCGACCCACCCATCCACTAGGACTCCCCCAATCACTTGCAATGTCTCTGACTCTAGCAGGGTGAAGACTAGCACAGGCCTCCTCAGATACAAGTGAAGTCAGGCTCCGCCTCTTTTCCAACTGCTGCCCATACATTGTCGCTGGGCAGCTAATGCAGGAAAGTGCAGCTCTGATGGACAGCTGGCAGACACCTGAGCCAGCAGACACTACTTTTTTAGTAATTGAATTGTAGGTGTTTAGACTTACAAAATGTTTCAATTACTAGATTAAAATGCAAATTAATTCTTCAGAAAATTCCCTGTTCTCATAGCCTAGCGTGTTCACTAGTGTGTGTGCTTCACTGCACGGATAGATTAAATGCGGAGGTCAAATTCAATTGTGGCAAAAAATTAATCAAATCTAATCTTTGTTTCTTTATTGTCTTCTTTTATAATTTGCCAGCCAGTAAGTCATCAATATTCACATTTTTGCCAAACAGAATTTTACCTCCACATTTAAACCATTTGTGCAGTGAAATACACACACACACACACAAGTGAATACATTAGGCTGTGAGAATTTGTGCCCGAAGTGGTGGGCAGCCCATATCCACCAACGCCCGGGGAGCAGTTGGGGGTTAGGTGCCTTTCTCAAGGGCAATTCAGACATGTGTGGGGATCAATCTAGCAACCTTCCTGTCTCAAGACCAGATCCCTAACCAATAGGCCACGGCTGCGCTTAGGTCATAAAGTTGTTACTTTAACAAGAAATGTTAAACTTTCATCAGTGTGGATAACTAACTACTGATACTTCTATCATACTGTTCAAATGTGTACTTACCATTATAACAAATGAAAGGTTTTAACACAATGCAGTTTAAATCCCACCAGTTTCCATACGTGTCCACTGCACCACATGACTCATGTCCAAACATGTTGTTTGGCTCTCCAGCAGCCCATTGCTTTATCATTAAAGAGGCATTTTTATAGGACCAGCGCCAGCTGTTGATGTCATTGTACAGTCCAATCCAAGCAGGACTGAAAAAATTATTGTTCTTCTCTACCTTCTGAAGCTCTGCCCAGTCATCAGTGGTTATAATTGTGGCCAGGTCATCATAGCTATTCCTGCAGTATGTCTGTGCATCTGTCCATGTCATTGGTCTCTGGATCAGATAATAAATGTGAGGAACAGAGTGTAGAACAGGTAGAGCCACTGGAAGAACACCTGCTAGAAACATTCAATTATATAAGTAAAGATTCAATTCCTTACAGATGGTCAAACTAGGAAATGAAAGCACATGTTCTAATCTTATAGTGAGGACATTCAATAGTTCACATTTTGTTCTGTTCTCAACACACCTGAGGAAGGTAATCAGTATTTGGACAACATTTTGAAAATTCAGACACTGCTGGAAGTTCATGAGTGCTGGAACATCTCAGTTTCAACATCTCAAATCAAACCACTTTGATTTGCTGACTCAAATGGATACATGGCACACAGCATATATTAAATACACATAAATAAAGTCACAGTGATAACTTCTGTAATACAATTTCAACATACAGTGGAACCTCTGTTTTCATGATTAATCTGTTCTAAAGTGATGATAACCGAACTGTGAATGATAACTGAAGAAATATTTCCCGTAAGAAATAAAGTAAATCCAATTTATTCATTCCAGACACCAAAATATTAACAAAATAAATTTTATATAGAATAACTATAGTTTTACATACATAACACAATGAGAAATAAATACAAAAGACTAATGAAATGGATAAATGAGAAAAAAAAACATCACTCTTACAGGTTTACGATCTGTTTTAGAGAGTGCTGGTGTGGTCCAGCTGGTAGCCTTTGTTTTGTACACCCATTCTCAGGGTTCTCAGCTGCTATTCATTTTTGAACTTGCTTTCAGGCAGTAGTGCTGCACACTGCTGCTTTAGTGTGATGTGTTTTAGTTTGTTTTGACAAAGCCAGAGAAATGAGAATCAAAGCCAGAATTAATGACGAACACATGGGAGGATGCTTTGTTTTCATGAAATTAGCGGTGAGTTGTGTGGGCATGCCAATAAAAACCAGGCAGATGAACGATAACTGGGACAAATTTCCGCAAAAAAAAAGTTGACGATCACCAAATTGTACAATACCCACGACAAATGATAACAGAGGTTCACTGTACTTTGGTAATAACAGTGAATACAATACATTCTGATTTAATTTGTATTTTAATTTGTAATTTTTGTAATTTCCCTCTGGGATCAATAAAGTATTTCTGATTCTGATTCTGATAAATGCTGCAAATTGTTAATTGCATCCCAGGTCTAAAAATATCAGTGCTCTGTCATGGAAGTAGTCACTTAAACTTGGTTTACATAAATGATTTTAACATAAATGTAATGCCAGCTGCTCATTTGGATGAGCTAGTCCAAGATTGCCATTTTTTTCCATGAAGTGAGAATTATCATATTTTTTAATTCATATGTAGCAAAATTTTGGTTGACATGATCAACATGGTCCCCCAACCCCAATACAGTCAAAGTAACCATATATGAAACTGTTATTGAAGGTTGGTCAAAATCATGATCAGGATCAAAAAATGAAAATGGCATAAAATGTTTTTGTATTATAATTTTTAAGAAAATATGTCTAAAAACATTGTTGCCCCAAATGAAGAATTACACAATAAAAGATTGTCTTTCTTAAGACGATACATAAATGAGTGCTGCCTGTACAAAACTGGAAAATGTTTAATCCCAGTTAGTTTCTTTTATTTACACAAAATCCAATAGTTTATAAACAGAAAAATAGTGAATAAATTCCCTCACCTGTGAGACAGAGTAGAGCAAAAAGATTCATGATGAATGAGTGATGGAGTTCACTATGTTTCAGATACTCATAGGATCTGACCTCAGAATGTTAACTGACTACTGAGATCTTATACCAAATCTCTTATGCAAAACACTTGTTCCTCTTCTCAGATAACAAGGATGAATGTTGGACAAAACAACAACATGGATGAAAGATACTGATTTCCATTCTACTTTGCCCTAAACATGAAACTTGCTTAATTTAAATAGAACCAAAGAGCATGAAAATGGTAACTGATCCTCCTTACAAAGGTGGAGAACATCTAAGCAGAGTATGAACATTGTTGTTCAAAATACTACAAATGCAGCACAAGAATTACTCTCTGAAACATCACTAAATGGTTGCTGGTTTTCTAGTTCTAGAATAATGCTTTAATTGGTACTTTTATATTATGTTAAGGTTCTTTAAAAGGGTTTCCATGAATGTACATCTCATTTACAAGGACGGTGACATTTATAATGTGTGCACAAATAAATATATGATAATTAAGTTTTAATATATACAATAAACATTAATATATTCATTTTGTATCAACATAAAAAATGAAAATATTATTTTGTGGCATTAATTTGTTATCTTGTGGCCTCCACTTAATGGGCACCACTTGTTAAACATTGACCCAATTCACCTCAAGGGCTCCTTAAGACCTTGAACAAAAATTGAAAGGGTTCTTTAGGGAAGTAAAAGTTGTCCTTGATAGCATCCCTTCAAAATACTATTACTGTATGTTATGATTAAATTTATCAAAATGATCAGTAAGCAACAATCAATATGCATAAAATAATGTGATATTCATGTTTCATGTTAATGATACTTACTCTGCTACATTACATAATTAGATGCACCTGGTCAGGGGTTCATCCTACAGCAAGATAATCACCCAAAACATAAGTCCAAGCTCTGCCAGAACTACCTCAGGAAAAAACAACAAGATGGTCAGCTTGAAAACATGGAGTGGAGCACAGTCTGTAGACTTAAACCCCATCCAGCTGATTTGTGATGAAGTGAAAAGCAAAGCAAACCTACAAGTGCCAACATTTATGTGACGTTCTACAGCAGATTTGTGAAGAACTGTCTGAAGAATGTTTGATGTCTGTTGTAGAAAGAATGTCACGAGTGTGTTCAGCTGTTATATCTGACAAAGGTGCTACTTTGTGTCCAAAGTTTAAATACATTTTGGTCGTTTGGTATTTTTGGTTCTTATTTAACTCCCATGCTTTCATTTCAGAGTGCAATGAGACATTAAACACAATAATTTTCAATACAAAACTGGGAAAATTGTTCTAAAACTTTTGACTGGTAGTGTACTTCCTGTAATTATTGAAAAACTCCCTAACTGTTTATTTTATGTAGTAACACAAAACTCATGCTAACCTGAGGGGTGACTTTGCTTGTTTTGTGTATTAGAATACATAAAATGAGACTGATAAAGGCAATTGTTCTTAAAATAAGCATTATAGTCTATTCTAAGGCAAGTAATCTTATCACTGCAAAAATAGGATTAATTGTCTTAGTATGAGATCATTTCACTTACTAAGAGTTAGTTTTTTTGCAGTGTATTTGTGATTTTATATGTCACTGTGTTGTTGGTAGTCCAATATTATTTTTAATTATTATCCAATACCGGCTTTGGTTAATCAATCAATCAATTAATCAATTCATTTTGTTCTGTTGATGATCTACAGTAAGATGTTTTGAAAGAGCTCATGAGATAGGAATCACTATTTGAATACATTTTCTTAACAAATAAAAAGTAGCACAGTTCTGATGTTGGTTTAACGACTAAAACACGTTTATATAGTAGCCTCTACACAAATCATGATTTACATGACAAAAGAACAATCACCTGAGACCAGTACACAATGTAAATCCAGTATGATTTCTTATTCTATATTGGCTTAAACAAGGATCTCATTAGGACAACTTTATTAGGGGTTCTTAAAGTCAACTGGGCAGATCCCATATTTTTGTATTTAGGTCTAGAAGCAAACAAATTGTGAAAAGCACTACATTATTGTTTGTCCTACACAGATACTCCAAGAACCTAAAGGGTTTTCTGCATGGTGAAAGGGTTCTTCAGTTTGATGACAATAGTGCTGTAGATGGTTCTATACACAACCTTTCTGAAAAGTGTTCTATATAGACCCTAAAAAGGGTTCTTTACGATGTCAAGCTTGTAGTGCTAGAGGAAGAGGTAATACTACTTTGATTAACTACATAGTAATGTACATACAGAACATCTGAGAAACAATGCACACTTGGCCACAAGGTGGAAGCAGATTCTGAGTCAAACTGGTTGTAGCCTATGAGACTGTTTGCCTTATAAAATGTTCCTGTTCATTTTGTCATTGATAAACGTTAGTTACAGTGCTTTGACTGACATGACACAGTATTTCAAAACTAATCGTTGAGATTAAGTGAAGTTGTGTGTGGTTTTAATACACACCTTGTAGCTAAAATCCCATAAGTTTATGGGAACTGTTAATTTCTTAATCATAAGTAACTTATAACTCTCACTTGGGATGATTTCTAGACTTTTCCTTCTTATTTATCATGCTCTAGTTCACATTTTGTGAGAATGAGTTTTAGCAATGTTTAGCTGGGAGGTGAATTGGCTTTGGTTCTTCAACCCATCAGTGAGCGGCGATGTGGATACAGTAGTTAATCTTATAAAAAAATGTATGTCTTGCATTATATTCTTTATTTTAAGCCTGTTGTGTATTACTTTTTATCAGTTTGACTTATAGCTCATGAAAATCTGAAAATTCTGAATCTGTGATTATTGGAATATTTCATTTAGAGTTTGTGTAAACTACTATTCAAACAGTATCAACATTATAACAAATAGAATAAAATGTCACTTTACCTGTAATTAATGCTAAAAATGACAGTTTTGTTTTTGCACATTTTCACAATTTTTCGAGCTGCACTAGTAGTTAACTGGCACTAATTGGAATGTTCACCAGAAACATACTCAGGACTGTTTTGGGCAAATTATTTGTTTAATAATTGCAAGTAAGGTTGTGAAGGTAAGACACTCACTGTTGTAGAGTTATCAAATAAGTATTCTGTTCACAGTACGGGGAACCCTGGCCTGGTCTTGTGACTGGAAGCTTTGATCACCTATCCCCCAACTGCTCCCCAGGCACCGTGGCTAGGGGTTGACCACTGCTTCAGATGTGTGCCCACTGCCCCAGTGTATTCACTAGTGTTTGTCCAAGCACATTGGTCAATGATTGTGCATATTAGGGCTCCGAGTGGCTTAGCAGGCTAAGACACTGACACTATGACCAGAGGATCGCAAGTTCAAATCCCAGTCATGTTGTTTGCCATCAACAGCCAGGACCCAAGAGAGCAAAAATTAGCAGTGCTTTCTTTAGGCTGGTAGATGGCGCTCTCTCTCCCCATCACTCTCACATTGCAATGTCCGCTGGCTCAGGCGTCTACTGATTGGTCCATTCGGACCTGCTGTGCTTTCCTCTGAGCGCTTTGGTTCCCCAGTGACGGTGTATCAGTGGTAGTTTGAAAAGAGGTGGTGGCTGCATCACACGCAGCGAAGGAGGCTTGTGCTTGTCTTCACCCTCCTAGAGTCAGGGACAGTGCAAAGTGATGGGGAGAGCCCCCTCTTATATATATATATATATATATATATATATAAAATTAAAAAATGATTGCGCATTTTTCAATTTCAAATCCCCACCTGAGTTTGGGTTAGTGTATCTCTTTAAAAAGCCTGAGTACTTGATAATGAAAGATATCCTGGTAGGAGACTTTTGACCAAACAATGAATAGTCAGTGGAAAGAAACTCAAATATATTCACATGAGTCTGACAAACTGCAAAAATAAAAATAAGTAATTTACACTATTTCACAGAAATAATTTACACTAATTACAACACATACATTATGGCTGAATAAAAAACATTTATTAATGTGTTACATTTTTTGAAAGAACATGAAATAGTGCAAATTTATGTCAGAACAAGGTTGATTCTAGATAGTGACTAACTGACAGGCTCATTGTGCTATAAATGTCCATAGCCAATACCAACTACAACAGACATCTCACATTATTCAGTATAAAACTTTCAACATCAACTCCAAATATCAATTACTGTACAATAAAGTGCTCTTTGACCATGTATCTTTCATATACTTTCTTTTACTAAAATAAGACATTTTAAGTATTTGGTACACTGCACAGTCTCCCAAAAGGCAACTGATATGCCTGGAGATCAATGATGAAAGAAGTATATTAAACATTCTTGCATTTGTGACATTAAAATAGTTATTTAAACAGGATGTTTTGCTTTAAAACCAAACTCTTCAAAAACCAAACCAAACAATTAATCTGTTGTTGTTCCTGATCTTTTTTCCAGTCATGTCAAAATATTATGAGCACACCAGTCAGTTGTAGCAGAGGAAAACGATCATAATGGGCAAAGGACCTCATTTGACTGATGTCCATGGTAATGGAGTAGGTGAAGGAGGTAGCATTTCTGAAACTGCTAACTTTGTGGGATGTTTTAGAGCTGCTGTAGTGAAGGTGTACTGAGAATGGACTTTGAGTGCCTAACAGTGACACCCCAGAAGAGAAAAATGATTCTGGTGAGTGTTACAGAGCAATCGATATGCCACAGTGGAATGGACACAAGTGCCCCTGGATACCTTCCATCACCTTATACATTCCATGTCACAACATCTTGCTACTGTCATCTAAGCCAAGAATGGGTATTCCCACTAATAGGTAGGTGGTCATAATATTCTGATATGACTGTATAAGAGCAGGTTAAAAACACAATATATCTTCTGAAACCACAGTCACATTCAAAAGAATTAAGATTCATTACAGAAAGGGTTAGAAAAAAAAACAATTACACCTTTATTTCTGCATCCCCCAATACATCTCTTGGCAGTGATGCCATTTTAGTGAAACTGCTCAGTCCAGTCTCGGAGACCACAGGAGAGGCATTAGGTGTCCTCAGTGTCAGAAGTGACAGAGAAGGAGAAAAGCTGGGGGTCATGGCAGAAGGAGTTAGTCCTGTATTCCTTGCCAAAGGTGAATATGCATATTTAGGGTATGAGGGCTTTCTACCCAGAGATGCTATCCTCTGGGGCATCCTAGGGGGTACAGCACGAATGCCTGGCTGGGCCACTCCTGTGATAAGGGGAGGTGGGTGCAGAAGACTCTGAAATTCTGTCCCTGCAGGTTTTCCATTTGCCTCTTCATCAGGAAGCATGCCAATGTCAGTGAACACAGATGCCAGGGGCTGGAAGCGAGGCTCCCAGTTGAGAAGGTGGTCCCAGCCATAGCTGCCACGCAATTGCTCTTCTGGGCAAATCAGATTAGTGAGGGATCCTTCGATAGGATCTTGATGGTTCGGCAAGGGCAAGCAGCCTCTTATGACCTCCTCCATCTCCCTCATATTGCTTGCCCGAGGCAGCATCCCTTCGCCTCCTCCTTCTTCTTTGAAATTATGGAGACTCTCAGCACTGGCCATTCCCAACATATGTCCTGTTCCTAGATTAGCACCAGTAACTGGATCAATGGAATGACAGGAAAGCTGGTCCAAGTCAGCAGGGATTCCAGAGTCTGGTTCAGGCATGATACAGTCAGGTTGCTTGATATGCTGATATTCATTGATCATCTTGATCTCTTGGTCTTCAGCAGTCTCGCCTTCTGCTGAGCCTCGTCCACTTGAGCCTGAGTTCCTCAAAGGGTTAGAGATGTCCCTCTTTGCTCGCATGTCCAATGGGGCATGCAAGTCTTGAAGATTTATGGCACTGATACCATTATGAGTACAGCTGCCCAATCTTCCAAAAGTTCCTGTCCCGTGGTTGAGATTAGCAGCTAATGAGGCTGCCTTTTTAAGAGCATTTTCCTTGGTCTTGTACCTCAACACCAGAGCTACAAAACTTATCAAAAGCAGAAGAAACACTGTTAATGAAACACTGAGGCTGATAGTCTGGACACTGAGAGCAATACTTGTCAAAGCTTCTGATGAATTGGATATGTTCACAAAAACATGACATGCTGTCGACCTGGAATCAAGCTTTGGGCTGCTTGCTAGAACTGTTAAGTCTACTTCCTCGTCT
Organism: Crenuchus spilurus; assembly: GCA_036984385.1. Taxonomy (NCBI): domain Eukaryota; kingdom Metazoa; phylum Chordata; class Actinopteri; order Characiformes; family Crenuchidae; genus Crenuchus; species Crenuchus spilurus. The sequence goes on along the minus strand of BRDA01004117.1, from coordinate 62,054 downwards.
GAAGTCGTGCCTCGTTTTCTATACACTGGGTTTGAGATACAGATACTGCCAGTTGTTCTGTTGATACTGAAAAAGGGGGATGGGTTAGCTAAAGAATACTCAACAATGCCATCCAGTCCCCCATCATGATCCATGGCCATCACATGGCCAACAATTTGACCTACTTTGGCATTGTCTGGTAAAGGGAAATGGTACACTTTTTGGGTAAAGACAGGGCTGAATTCATCCACACCTTCTATATCAACTTGAACCCTCACTGTAGCTGCTTGATCTCCTTTGTCCCGGGCCTCTACTATAAAGCAGTATTCGCTGTCTCTCTCATAGTCAAACGTTTGCCTGGTATGTATATCTCCATTTAGAGGGTCAATGACAAAGGCTTCTTTTCTGTCTGGGTTGCCACTGCCGTAGTCCATGAAACAAGAGGTCAGGATTGAATATGTTAGCAAGCCAAATCTCCCTGCATCATGATCAACAGCATGGATCATGCACACTGGAGTAAAAGCAGGTAGATTTTCTGCTACTGAGCAGTTGATGGTAGAGAACATGAAGAAGGGAGAATTATCATTCTCATCAAGCACTGTGATAAAAATCACTGCAAAGGATACCTTCCTGTTTCCTGAACCACCACAGTCTGAGGCTTGTACAGTTAAGATGTGTTTAGGCTCTTCTTCATAATCCAGTGTGCCATTGACTTCCAGAGAACCTGTTTGAGAGTCCAGTCGAAACAGACCTTTACTGTTACCTGAGATGATATCATACCTTACTGTGCCATTTGGCCCAAGGTCAAGATCTTGAGCAGACACTTGGAGCAAGGCATTACCTAGCAGTCTGTTCTCACTTACTTGTGCATAGTATTCTGAGCTGTTGAAAACGGGTTCATTGTCATTGATGTCGAGCACAGTTATAGACACTACAGTTGAGCTGTTGAGTGGAGGCACTCCTCTGTCCATTACGGTAACTGTTAATGAGTATGTCTCTGTGGTCTCTCTGTCCAGAGTATCACAGAGAACTACATGACCTGCAATCTTTTGCTGGGCCTCAGTTGGCACATTGATGACTTCAATGCAAAATCGCCTTTCTTCATTGCCCCCAGTGATGGCATAATCCAGGTGGGTGTTTTCTTGTGAGTAATCGTGGTCTTCAGCCAGCAGGGTAAGGAGTACACTTCCAACATGTGCATTTTCATCTATATTTACTTGGTAAATGTTGTGTTGGAAGAAAGGTGCATGGTCATTGGAGTCTGCCATGTGTATGTCAATAGATGTGATGCTAGAGAGAGTAGGGTCACCACTGTCCCAAGCTTCCACCAGGACCCGGATTGTGTTGCCACTAGTAACATACTTCAAAGGTTTACTGGTGTATATAGAACCTGTGAATGAATAAGAAATTAAAGAGATATCAGATTTATAATGGTATTGGTCTATAACTGCTTAAAAGTTGTACACAAGTTTAGATATTACTGATATTTCAAACAAGTATGTATCTGCTGCTCTCAGAAAGTCTAAGCAGCAATTTTGCTGTGTTTGCAACCATACTGAAGCAAATAATGCTGATATGCACACTGTCATGCCCACCTCAGTTGTATCCCTAGTCCCGCCTCAGTCACCATGTGCATCTGTTTTGTGTACGTTCTGTTGTCCCAGCCCTTCTCATTGTCATGTCGCATTAGTGGTCACACCTGTCTCGTATTACCACAGCCACGTCCCCTTATCATATGGTAATTAGTGTTGGTTATTTAAACTCCCCTGTGTCTCTGTGTCCTTTGTCAGTCATTGTGCCTATTCATGTGAATTTGTGAATGTCGTGATGCTGGTGTTTGTCTGCCATGGTCACTGGATTGTGCTTATGTTTGTGACACCACAATAAACCCATTCACTCGGATCCCACCTCTACATCCTCTCGTCCTTCCTCAATGCCTTACACACATGCACAATAAAGCGTACATAAATATAGCATATCTGCAGCTGCAAATGTTATTCGGTCATTGCTGAAATTAACATTGTTTATAAACATTGTGTTGAAAGTACCTTCCTTTATCAAACTGTAGAGTTTGTTTGAATATTTTGAGTCTTATTATACAAATGACTGTGATTATTACCATTTTCTGCATCAATGTAGAAGCCTTTCATTGGGGAAGAGAGAAGCCTGTAGGAAATCTTGCCATTCAGACCAGAATCCCTGTCTGTTGCTGACACTGCCACAACAAATGAGTCTGCAGGAGTCAACTCAGGCAACACTACCTATTAGCATAAGAGTGAAAGAAAACATTGGAGCAAAAATTCCTGCGGTTACAATGTATGTTATTGGAGTGTAGTATAACAAATGGTTTATAATGTACAATAGAATGTGTCAATTATTTTAATAAACTGAAAAAAATCTATATATACAGTACCAGTCAAAAATATGGACACACCTTCATTATTTAAAAAAGGTCCGCATTGTAGATTAATACTAATGTCATTAAAACTATGAAGAAATACATTTGGAATTTTTAGTAAACAAAAAAGTGTTAAACAAACCAGAATATGTTTTATATTTTACATTCTTCAAAGTAGGTTTCAAAGTTCAGTTAACAGCTGTGCCTTGTCAAGAGTTCATGACTTGCATTTCTTGCGCTCTTAATGTGTTTGAGACATCAGTTGTCTGTCTAATTTGAAGAATCTAAAATCTAAAATATATTTTGGTTTGTTTAACACTTTGAAGATTACTACATGATTCCTTATGTGTTCCTTCATAGTCTTGACTTCAGTATTCATTTACAAAGTAAGGTTACGAAGGTTACAATCAATTTGTGGTTTTCAACAAGACAATATCCTGCAATGGGATGTAAATGGAAACATGAGGTGAAATTATGAATAAACATCATAAATGTCAACAATGATCTATATTACTGGATAGGACACACTTGACTTTTGAACGCGCCGGCATGGAGCCTCCATGTTGTGTGGAAGCAGGGCAAGATCGGAAGGA
>BRDA01004117.1:33302-45404 GCA_036984385.1 Crenuchus spilurus | reverse complement strand
ATGAAAATTTAAGACCCCTCCATGATTTCTAAGTGGGAGAACTTGCAAATTTGCAGGGTGTTCAAATACTTATTTTCCTCACTGTATACTGTTGTTTATAAAACTAATTAATAATAATATACTTTTAACAGATTTTAAAGACTTCATTACTACTGTAACAGCTAGTTTAGCTCTAGTGCAAAAGTTAGCCATCACTAATATCTGGACTACTTCTGTAACCACACTAATGACATACTTAACCTGTTTTACCTGAAATTAAAGAGAACGTGATGGTTGCGTTCTCTCCTATGTCCCGATCCTTAGCAAACATGCTGGTCACCACTGAACCTACTGGAAGACCTGACCACACCTGCCAAACAGTCAGAGACACGTGCTGTGATTTTCTACCAGGAAGATTTGTGGAAGATAGAGTGTATAATATGTAATGATCGTAACTGATTAATAAACTCAAACCCTCTACCATCTATGATGTTCAATAACTGACACATTTTGTCTAGTTTACTTTGTATATGTAATGTGTAAATGTTGGGAACCTGGACATTGAGCTCTTTGTTGGTGGGCAGGTGAGTGAACTCAGGTGAGTTGTCATTAATATCAGAGACCAGGATGTGTACAGTGGTGGTGGAGTTGAGATGAGGGTGACCATGATCAGTCACCAAAACTCTCAGAGTGTGTTGAGACTGCTCTTCACAATCCAGAGCAACCCAGTTAATCAACTCTCCTAGAAAACAGAGAAAGAGAGAGAGAGAAACACAGAGATAGACAGATAGATAAATAGAGAGAGAGAGAGAGAGAGAGAGAGAGAGAGAGAGAGAGACAGAGAGAGAGAGAGAGAGTGAGAGAAACAGCAAGAGTTTGAGAGAGAGCAAGTGAGAGTGAGACAGAGAGAGAGAGAGGGAGGGAGAGAGAAACAGAGAGGGAGAGAGAGAGAGAGTGTGTAAGAGAGAGAGAGGGGGAGGGAGAGAGAAACAGAGAGGGAGAGATAGAAAGAGAGAGAGAGAGCACAAGAGAGAGAGAGAGAGAGAAAAAAAACATAGATAGATAGATAGATAGATAGATAGATAGATAGATAGATAGATAGATAGATAGATAGATAGATAGATAGATAGATAGATAGATAGAGTGAGAGAAACAGCAAGAGTGTGAAAGAGAGAGCAAGTGAGAGTGAGACAGAGAGAGAGAGGGAGGGAGAGAGAAACAGAGAGGGAGAGAGATAGAAAGAGAGAGAGAGCACGAGAGAGAGAGAGAAACAGAGAGGGAGAGAGAGAGAGTGTGTGAGAGAGAAAGTGAGAGGGAGAGAGAGAGAGAGAGAGCACGAGAGAGTGAGAGTGTGTGAGAGAGAGAGTGAGAGAGATAGAAAGAGAGAGAGAGAGAGAGAGCACAAGAGAGTGAGAGAGAGAGACAGAGAGAGAGGAATTAATGTAAAAGTTTAGATGATAAACTGATCATTTATATACTGGTCACATGACATAGGTGCACTGAAAATGGCTCAGATTACACTACTAACACTGAAAATTTATAGACACCTTGTCTTGTGCTGAAATTGCCTGTAATTGTTTACTTAGTATGAAGCAGCTTTGTACTAATGTTTTGTACATTTTCATAATGCAGCTTCATGTTTGGCACCTTCTTGCTATAAAGAGCAGGTTTTAGTCTAAATAATGATGTGATCGTTTCAAACTATTATCATATTTAACCTCTTTTGGATGAGAAGGTAACACTTTAAATATGAGCTGAGATTTAACATTTTTCATTATTTGATTATCGGAATTAAAGCTTGAACTCAGTTCTGAATCGAATAAAGTGCTTTATTTTTTATAATGTTGTAATATTAAACAATGTTAATTTAATTTAAGTTAAGGTCAATTTTTGTACATTTTCACATTATAAATATCACATTAATAGTAAATAAATGTAGATCAGAGAAATAGACATCACAGCAAAACTGTGGCCTTTGGTTTTTATCCTAATGTAGGCCTTTTATCAGCTGTCTATGATATAGATTCGTATTTAATAACACTAAATTTAACACAATAAATGTGTAGTACACTACACACACTTTTAGGACACTAAATGGCCACAAACGTTTGACAATTTAAAGTTTGCAAAAATCCAAATGTATCTCAAACCTGTTTTCGAGTTGATTCGAAAATGTTTGCCATCTGACAGAAGGATGTAGGACAGCTGTCCATTCCTCCGTGAATCTCTGTCTGTAGCGTTAACCATCCCAATCAACCCATGTGGTGACAGACTCTCTGGGACTCTGAAAAAGTACCTTTTCTTGCTGAAAACTGGCGCATTGTCATTCTCATCCTGAACCTTGACTACTACCATGGCTGTTGCGGTAAGATTAGTGCCCCCACCTTGGGCACGAACATTGAACCTGTAGATTGGTTCCGATTCATAATCGAGACTTTGGCCCACAAAAAGCCAGCCTGTGTCAGGGTGGAGGAGAAACGGTGGTGGTTTTGAGAGAGCTTCCAATGAATAGGTGAGTACTGGAGCTGACCCGGTTGAATCAGACCCACGTTGAGTCTTGGTAGCATGGGCACGCACTTGAATCACTCGTGTATCCTTCAGGGCACTTTCTCCAATCTCCACCTGGTAGACCAAGGTCTCAAAAGCTATAGTATCCTCTGCTGGAGTTGAGGTATCAAGCTCCACCACAAGGTTAAGGGAAGAACTAAGTGGAGGGCTTCCCTCATCTTCTGCCACTACGTTGAGCTTGTATCGTTGATTAGCATCTGTTGAGATAACACTGTTTAGCATCAGCATCCCTAACTGAGGGTGAATTGTGAATATTTGGCTCTCAGGATGCAAAGAATAATGGATCCATCCATTGGCACCACTGTCAGCATCATGAGCATGTGCAAGGAAGAGTATCGTCCCAGGAGGAGTATTGTGGGATATGGTGATGAGGTCAGAGGTCTTGGGGAACACAGGTGGGTTATCATTGGTGTCGGTGATGGTTATGTTGACCTGAGTGCTGCTGTGGATGGGTAAGGTGCCTGTGTGGGCCTGCAGGGTCAGCAAGGCATAAGGCAGGGACTCGTGGTCCAAAACCCGGCTGGTGGATATGACTCCAGATTGGGAATCAACTAAAAACAAACCCTGGGGATCTCCAGATGAGATTTGATATGAAAGAGCCTCCACAGAATCTGCAAGAGAGTCAATATTGATATGCATGTTACTTTATTATAAATGAGTCTTAAATAAAATGTTTAAACTTTGCTGAATTAAATGAATAACATGTTGCTTTATGAACCCATTTAGTTACTATATACAGATTTATAGTTAATGCATTTGTACTATTTTTCCACAGCCCTGTATTTCACAAGAAGATAATAAGATATCCAGGATCATCCATAATATTAAAATAACTGTCTTGTATCTACATACTATATAGGTTCACTTTGTAGTTCTACAATTACAGACTGTAGTCCATCTCTTTGTCTGTATACTTTGTTAGCCTACTTTGCCCTGTTTTTCAATGATCAGGACCCCACAGGTCCACCACAGAGCAGGTGTCATTTTGTGGTTGACCAAAGGATCACTGTTGGACTGAGAATAGTCCACAAAAACAAAAATATCCAGCCAAAAGTGTTATGTGGGCACTGTGACCACTGATGAAGGACTAGAGGACCAAGACAAACTGTGCAGCAACAGGGGAGCTACTGTCCTGTACGTCTTCAAGCTGAACCATCAGATAGATGTATCAAACAGAGTGGCAAGTGTGTGAACACAGTCTTTAAAGAGCTCTTCTGTGTCTAAGATAATCATACTAGCATAACACACACTATTACACCACCACCACATCAGTGTCACTGCAGTGCTGAGAATGACCCACCACTAATAATAGCTGCTCTTTGGTGGTGCTGAACATTGAAGAACAGGTGAATGGAGGCTAACAAAGTATACAGAGAAACAGATGGACTACAGTCTGTAATTGTAGAACTACAAAGTGTGAATAATGGTCAGTGGAGATCATAAAATGGACAGTGAGTGTAGATAAAAGGAGGTTTGTTATGGCTGATTTGGTGTATACATTCAGTTCTTTGTATGGAGTGTTGAGTGAATTACCTAATTATTTAAAATCTTAGGTTAAGGGGTTAGAAAAGGTAAATCTGCTCATGATTATAAGATCTGCCTTGTCCCCCAAAACACACACACACACACACACACACACACACACACACACACATTCTGTCCTTCTGACAAAGAAAGGGCTAATCGGCTAATCTAAATGACAACCTCAAATGACTGTCTACCAAGTGTAAATACATCTGTGTGTGTGTGTGTGTGTGTGTGTGTGTGTGTGTGTGTGTGTGTGTGTTTGTAAACTAATCTTGAATTAACATTGAGCAGAAACACACAAACACACCATTAAGTCTAAGATGATGCTGATCATCAGTCAGTGCAGGGTTAGTGCTCAAAATTCATCACAGTTTAAGGTGATGTGTGATGACTTAGGCATACAGTTAGCACCATGCTAATTAGCAGGCAGAACTTGCTAAATTACTTGTTAGCGTAAGGCTTAAGTTACTTGTTAATATAAAAAGGCAAGACATGTGAAGAGATAGTAAACAATGACAATAGCAATGTTTAAATGTCTTGTTGTAGTCTTAAGACATACAGCTCTGTTAACCATGTTGGCCTGCAGCAGCTCATGTCTGACCCTGACAGTGGATTATCTGAGCAGGTTAGTGTATTAGCACCACTTCTATGGGAATGCTAAAATAGGTTAATGCTGTGAGGTGGAGTTCAAGAAACAAACTTCTGACACCCAGGAAGATGAGCCAATATTAGCTGCACAGTGGTTCACACTACAGAGCAAGTCTTACAGGCCATTCACAGACTTTTCACCTTTTATGTGTTAACGGTTCTGTAGTTACACCAAAAGTCTAAAGTCAAGAAGTGTTTCTATGAAAAGTAAATGTGATAAATACAATCAATAGAACATAGTCTAATATACTTTATAAAAGTGTACAAAGCATCATTTTGAGTGTGGCGATACAACTGTAAAGATTTTGGAATGATAAAATTGATGGCATTCCATTATATTAAAGGTCTAACAGGGGCAGAATTAACCTGGTGGTTAGAGATCTGGTCTTGTTACCGGAAGGTCGCCGGTTCGATCCCCAGGCAGGTCTTGACCCTTGTGTCAAGGCACATAACCCCCAACTGCTCCCAGGGTGCCATGAATAGGTCTGCCCGACATTTCGGGCACATGCTAACAGCCTAGCGTGTTCACTAGTGTGTGTGTTTCACTGCACGGATGGATTAAATGTGGAGGTCAAATTCGGTTGTGTGCAATCACATTGGCAAAAAGTTTAATCTAAAGCACTTCAGCCATGTAATACATCAATCATCTTATAATAAGATCTCGTACTTACAGTATAGTCAGCGTCTTCTTAGCATAGGATTTTTGATAAATATCACCCAACGTTTGGCCAAAATAAAATATTTAGTACTTTATTTTTACTTGTATACTGTATATCCTGAAATGAATAATACCAAATAAAAATTATTTTTTTATTTTGTCAATATGGATTTAAAAAATAAAAACTAACAACTAACAACTAAAAACACACGGAACCAAACCTGTGTTCTTCTAACTGGATTCTTTTAACCTACATACCAATTACTGACAATATACAGAATAGTACTACTGTTCTACTCTCACTACTGACCACTGAATTTATCTTACTATACAGTGGTTATTGTTTGCCCTGGTTAGCATACAATTTGGTTATCATCTACTTTTTTCAGGGAAATTTTTGTCCCAGTTATCATTCATCTGCCCGGTTTTTGTTGGCATGCCCACATGACTTTATGCTAATTTTGCAAAAACAAAGCATCCACCCATGCACTCGTCACTCACCCACTCATTCATCACTCACCCACACATTTGTCGTTCATTCTGGCTTTGTTTCTCACTATTTCTCTGGCTTTATATCTCGTTGTTTCTCTTTGATAATGTTCAAAACAAACTAAAACATGTCACACTAAGGAAATGACGTGCAGCAGTGCTGCTTGAAAATGGATGTGAAAAATAAAAAGTTATTTTTATAAAATTTATTTTTGTTAATATTTTGGACTGTCTGGGACAGATTCATTGGATTTACATTATTTCTTATGGGAAATATTGCTTCAGGTATCATTTGTTTCAGTAATCATGAGACACTTTAGAATAGATTAATGTTGAAAACCGAGGTTCCACTGTATTTATTCTACTGTTTTATAGAACAATTTCATAGCATTGGATCATTTTCCTCAATAAATAAATGAGCATTTATTTAACTGGGTTCTTTTTCTACTTTTAGGATTTGTGTGAAAATCTGATGATGTTTTAGGTCATATTTATGCAGAAATATAGAACATTCTAAAGGGTTCACAAACTTTCAAGCACCACTGTATAGTGTTTGTACTGACAAAACCACATTTACCACTTTTAAATTGATGATACTCACTGGGTGGTTTGATGGCTTGCACTGTGCCAACTGAGGTGCCTGTGGGTGTGTCCTCTGGAACATTGAAGTGGTAGTGTGATTGGTGGAACAGGGCAGGGGCGTGGTCAGTGTGCAAAATATTAATAATGATGTCAGCAGGCCGCAGAGTGGATACACCTTGACCATCATGAGCAGAAACGGACAGCTTTACACTACTACTGCCCAGAGCGAAGAGAGGAGAGGACAGAGAGACCACACCTACACAAAATACATACATAAACACATATTAGATCAAGAATTTGTCCAAATCAAATCAGCCTAGTTATTTTTACTCTGGAAATATTGGGATAATGCCGCATTATGAGGCTAATGCCACAATGTTGTCCTCTTTGTTGGAACGTTGCTACAATGTTGTCAAACATGATGTTGTTCATATTATTTCAGCAAGGTTGTCTCATTGTCACAACTTAATTATTAACCCTTTAACATTATGTTCAACCATTTGGTAGAGCACATTTGAGTGTCTATAGCTGTTGAACTTAACATAGTATGATTGTGCCTTCTCTACCAATTGGTAGAGGTATGTTAGGTGAAAAAACATCCACCAGAGGTCACTAGAAATGCAACATTTTCTTGTCTGAATACCAAAAGAAATAAACTGGATATAAATAAAATTAGCGCTGTTGCACCACCACACAGATGAGTGTGGTGTTTACAATGTTTACATAGTTAGCATGTTAACAGTTTTTGTGTTAATTTATGTTTTGATTTTATCATAAAGTGCCATCTCATTGTACGTTTAAAGTGTACCTTTAAAAAAGGGTGGGGGCTTTAGAAAAGAAATTGAGTGTTTCTATCATTTATCAAGAAGGTCATTCTCAGTACACCTTCCCTACAGCAGTTTCTGAGATGCTACCACCACCATGCTTCACCCGGTACCCTATAATCATGCTCTTTTTAGACATCAATCAAATCACATCCTTTGTCCATGATGATGGTTTTAAGCTCTGCTACAAATGACTTGTGTGCTCACTTACTTATACATCCAGAAACCGTCACATGGCATCTGTAACATCCCAGGCCAAATTCATTCAGTGGTTGTAATATTCTGCTATGACTGTGTATATCTCCTTTACCTATGTTTCTGTTATGACTTAGCTATAATGTACTTACAGTTACATTTCTATAGTGTTTGTCTACACATTTCTGACATTTCAAGCAGATATTTTTGGTCTTCCATCTACTAGCTAGCCAAATCGGTGTATTTGTTTTGTTGTGCAGATATTACAGCATGTTTGAGCTAATTTGAATAATGCTGGAAACCTATCTGCACAGCTCACAAAAACAGTTCCACACTTGGCACAGAAAAGCATGAAGGTCAGTGGTCCACAGTGACTGAGATGGTGGACAGTGAAGGTCTTTAGCTCTTGGACCCCACACTGACAGATGGTGTATACCCTGTTAATTTTTTTCACCTAAATTTACCTTCAAAGCTGAGCAAGAAGGGATGACTGATTGAAAAGCTTTATGCAGAAAAGGCTTGTTAGCATGTTATCGCTGGAATTGGACAGATGGTACAATCATGTCAGATTAGCATCAGCAGAAGACTTGGTTCAATGCTGTTGAAGCTTTGGGAGATAATTGTACATATTGACATTTGAATTCTTTAAAGACTTAATATAATTTTAAATTTTTTGGTCTAATTTAGTCATCAAGTAATCAATAATAATATTTTTTTTTAATAAAAATGCAGTTTTCTTTATTGTTTTAAACCTGTATTGTTTGCAATAACTGACCATATTACCCTCTAATCAAGTTTACTTCATGCAAAGCAAGATCACACCATTTATGTAAATATTTGCACCAATATTGGCGACAACACCAGCAGGTGAAAGCCAGCATTTTTTCTTTAGTTACTTCAAAAATAACAGTGAAACCAGATATTAAAACGTACAATATTTCCCAACATACAACATACAGTCTTTAAGTCTGTAAACTACATGTATATATACAGCTGGGCAGTGCTTATTATCACACAGGTTGTGTCCAGTAAGGTTTTAAGGAAGAGTCCTCACCCCCACTACCCCCCACAATAAGTGTCCCTGCCCCCCTAATGGGAGATAAGAGCAGGGATTACTGGATGTCCACCTGAGAAGGCTTATAGAGCAAAACAGCTCACTGACACTTACAGGCCACCAGGGGAACTCAGCCTCTTGTAGAATCTGGTGAGGCTGGATTAGTGACATCATTATCTCATGATTTTTGTCATGTATTGAACTCCACAGTGAAATAATACGTTCTAAGTTCTTAAATATTTAGTGACATTAAACTCCCTTAAACTACAGGCCTATTTTGCTGTTATTATTCTTAAGGTTTACTGGTGAACTCATTAGACAGTAACTGCTATGAATTATTCACAATCTACTATGGATTATGCAATAAACACTATGAATTATTCACTACCTATTATGAATTATGCAGTAACTACTATGAAATGATGAGTAACCACTATGAATTATTCAGAATCTACTATGAATTATGCAGCAACAACTATGAAATGCTGAGTAACCACTATTAATTATTCTACTATGAATTATGCAGTAATCACTTTGATTTATTGAGTAACCACTATGAAGTATCCAAAATCTACTAAGAATTATGCAGTAACCACTATGAATTATTCAGATTCTACAATTAATTATGCAGAAACAACTATGCATTATTTATAATCTACTTTGAATTATGCAGTAACCACTATGAATTATTGAGTAACCACTATGAATTATTCAGTAGCTATTATGAATTGTCCTAGAACTAATATAAATTATTCAGGATCTACTATGAATGTCAGTATTTATGGATAATGCAGCATTTTCAATTGAGTAACTACATACATCATGTTTATGTGTCTACCCAGTTCAATGAATTCAGCATATCTCTTAAAGGAAATCTTCAAACTGATCCTATTTAACATTAATTTTATTTCAAGGATAATACTGCTTCTTTCAAAGATTAATTGTTTACATTATTTTCTGCTGACCATTTTTACATTGGAATCTGATTTTGTCTCATCTCAAGCCCAATCATTGAAGTTTTTAATTGTGTTATAATGTAATAGTCATGCTAAATGAAATGAAAGGAAATAAAATCTAAAATGAATTAATCTATCAGATTTAGCGTTGCCTTGATTGTGTAGAAAAATTGATATATATTAACATTTGCCCTCATTTCACATGACATTTCACTTAAACTACCAATAAAACATGCAATTTGACCAGGAGTGTTCAAACTTTTGCATTTGACTTACAGATGCTCAAACTGCCATAATTAGCAAAGTCTACCTTATATAAGAAACTTTAAGCATAAACAGAGAAGCTGACATAAGCTGTTTTACCTGTTGATTGGTCGACAGAGAAAAGAGAGGAGGAGTCTCCAGGTAAAAGCTCGTATGTAATTCGTCCATAGAGGCCAGAGTCTAGGTCAGTGGCGATGATGGTGAGTATTTCAGCTCCAGGTTGAGCATGGCTGCTTACACTTGTAACATATTTCTCTGGATTAAACACTGGAGCATTATCATTCACATCTTCCACATCAATGTGCAGATATGCCTGAGAAAACAGACCTCCCTGAGGAGAATGAGGAGAAAGGAAAATGGTGATGGTCATCATAAGAGTCAATAGTTTCTATCTAAATGTCACACAGAATTTGTTATGAAGTGCAGTGTGCATATAACAGTGGACAGACCAACTGACTGGTGGATATTTTTCAAATATTAGGAAACAATGTGTTCATTGCTATAATTATAGACAAATGTATAACATGATGTAAAACCTCCCGTCACAGCCCTGTTTTTGTTTTTGTCTTCCACGTGCTGTCACGTATCCACCCTTTGATTATGTGTCTTATTTTAGCTTCCTTATGTCTCTAGTCCTTGTCGGTCTTAATTGTATCAGATGGTTCCTATGTGTCAGCTATGTTCATATATGACTGTTTATGTGCATATGTTATCATGTCAGCTACAGCTTCGTCTTTGTTTTGCTTTGACAGTCACTGTGTTTTGTTTCCGTTGTGTTTTCTGTAAATAAACAATATTTGGATCCCACCCCTGCATCCCCTGGTCATCAGTGTTACACACTTACAGGTTGAGTTATATATTTTCTATGTATTTTTAAAAGGGAACTTTTTCAGAGTGTGAGAGTTTGTTGTATACAGTACATCACTCACAATGTAAAAAATCTAATATAAAAAATCCTACATTCACTTACTTGATCTTCTGCTTTTACTAAAAGGTCAAAGGTCACCCGACCTGCATCATGGTCAATGTCCTGAGATACACAGATATCTCCAGTCACAGCGTTAATGTGGAAGAGAGGGTGTGAGTCTTCACTGTTATATCCATCAGAGAATGAATAGCTGACTGTTCCAAATTCACCACCATCAGCATCCTCAGCACTGACCTGCATATCATAAACACAGTAAATTACATCTTATTATTTTTACAAAACGTCAATTTCAGAAGAAGTCAAGCTGAGTCACTGAGGTGGCTGAGCCCAAGTCTAATATATGACTTACTCTACAAACAAAGTTACAAAAGAGCCCTGATGTCAACGCCAAACAGTTGCATTAATTTTTATTATTTATTTGTCTGACCCCTTTTTAGTCTCTTTCTCTCTCTCTCTCTCTCTCTCTCTCTCTCTCTCTGTCTGTCTCTCTCTCTCTCTCTCTTCATCTCTCTCTCTCTCTCTCTCACTCTCTCTCCCTCCATCTCTCTCTCCATCTCTCTCTCCATCTCTCTCCCTCCCTCCATCTCTCTCTCTCTTTCTCTCTCACTCTCTCCCTCCATCTCTCTCCATCTCTCTCTCTTTCTCTCTCTATCTCCCACCATCTCTCTTTCTCTCTCTTTCCATCTCTCTCTATCCATCTTTCTCCCTCTCCTTCTCTCCCTCCCTCAACCATTTCTCTCTCTTCATCTCTCTCTTTCTCCCCATCTCTCTCTCTCCATTTTTCTCTCTGTCTCTCCATCTTTCTCTCTCTCTCTTTCCATCTTTCTCCTTCTCCCTCTCCCTCACCATTTCTCTCTCTTCATCTCTCTCTGTCTCTCCATCTTTCTCTCTCTCTCTCTTTCCATCTCTCTCCATCTCAAACACACTCTCTCTCTCTTTCCATCTCCCTCTCTCACTCCATTTCTCTCCATCTCCCTCTCCCTCTCTCTCCATCTTTTCTATGAGCCTCTAGCCTGACCCTGATGGAATGCTTCTGCTTATCTGCTCAACCATAGTCACCAGTGGGGAGTCAGCAGCATCATGAATAAGCTTCCTGTTACCATTGGCTCTGGCTCAAATGCCTCTCCTCCTCATCTGCCTGCATGACCTGAGTCGCCACAATGTAGCCACTAGCATTCGGTACCGATATCCAAATTGACCTAAAGATACATTCTCACATGCATCCCTTTCAACTAGTGTTGAGGACGATGAGCTCCCTACTTAAGCTTTGGTTCTTCTAAAGGTTTCTTCCTCTCACTCTTAGGGAGTTTTTCTTCCTGGATTCTTTTTTATTGTTTTTATTTCTCCTCTGAACTACTTTTCTGTAAAGTTGCACTGAGTCAACGCTAGTTATAAACCGTACTATACAAATAAAATGTGATATATATATA
>BRDA01004117.1:16629-29896 GCA_036984385.1 Crenuchus spilurus | reverse complement strand
AGTCAACACACAGATGAAACTTCTTAGATTTTGGATTGTGAAAATTCAAATGATGTATTAAGGAATACTTTTAGATTTTTCAAAGTAGACACACAACTGATGTCTCAAACACATCAAAAATTGCAAGTCATGAACTCTTGACAAGACAGCTGTTAACTGAAAGCCATTCCAGGTGACTACCTCATAAAGTTGACTGAGAGAATGCCAAGAAAGCTGGCATCTAAGCAAGAGGTGCCTACTTTGAAGAATGTAAAATATAAAACATATTCTGGTTTGTTTAACACTGTTTTGTTTAAATAATTACATATATGTATTTATTCATAGTTTGGATGATTTTAGTATTAATCTACAATACAGACCATTTGTATATAATAATAAACTCTGAATGACAGATGTGTCCAAACTTTTGACTGGCACTGTATCTATCTATGTATCGATTCAAATGTCCATCCATCCATCTAAAATGTTGTACAAACATTAGTATCATTACTGTGTTGTTGTTATAGTATTATAATATTATTATTAACAAAGGAAGTGCTGAGAGACTGTATTCAGAGATGGATTCAGTGAAGTGACTGCAGCAGTAGACATGAATGCACAGCTATTGATATGTCCTATCAAGCAGAATGACTAAACTCATGATTAAACTTTATTATTAACTACACAAATAAATCTAAGAACCTGCAGAGAACTGACGTTAGGTGGAAACTCACAGAGGCAGTAAATAATGAAGGAAGTGTTTTTGATGTCATTCACAGCAGTGATGAAAAGTTTATGACTGTTTGTTTTTGCCTCTGTTCTCTGGGCTGAGGTGCTTTATCACTGAAACTCTAAGAAAAGCTGCATAGTCGCAGCTCACCTGACTGATCATTGATCAGGCTTTATGGGCCATGTGGGTGGAAGAGTTTAGAAGCTCGGTCAAGGTCTAAAGGCATGATGGGAAATCAGACACTGCCACATCATCCAGAGACAGACAAGAGTCAAGAGTTTACACGGTTACATGTAAAAGGTGAACTTACTTTGTGAGAACTTGGATATCACCAAAGAAACTTCTATAATGAATTATTGGCTGTTGTGGATTAGTTTGTACCAGGCAACAGTGGCAGTGCCAGGACACAAGTCTGCTTCTCTCTGCACTATAACACTGCTGTCTTTGTACCGAAGAAAAAAAAGGAGAGAAAACATCTTGCTTTTGCACTGTCAGTTAGTGCCATCTCCAAGTCCATAAAACACCACAGTGTGTGTCTTTTTGGTGCTTTGTTTGTTTGTAGCAGTGGTATTGGCAGTATTATTTTTTTGGAGTGGTTGCTTCCTGGTTGGGGAACCTAACTTGTCATCTCCACAATGAGGATAGCAATCTCCAACTAGCCTACTGTGCTATCACAAAGTCAGTGGAATATCCCTGTTATGTTATTATGATATACAGTAAATATACACTCACTTCATTGGGTACACATACTTTGTATCTACACTCACCATACAGGTGCACTTTGTAGTTCTACAATTTCTGTAATCCTTCAGTTTCTCTGTATCCTCCTTTCACCCTGTTCTTCAATGATCAGGACCACCACAGTGCAGGTTTTATTTGTGGTGGATCATTCTCAGCCCTGCTGTGATGCTGACATGGTGGTGATATGTTAGTGTGTATTTAAACACCTCAGTGTCACTGTCCACCAACCAAATGTTTCCAGCCAATAGTGTCCGGTGAACCACCAGTGAAGGACTAGAGGGCCAACGCAAACTATGCAGCAACAGATGAGCTGCTGTCTCTGACTTTACATCTACAAGGTGGACCAACAAGGTAGGTGTGTCTAATAGAGAGGACAATGAGTGGACACAGTGTTTAAAATCTCAAGCAGTTCTGCTGTTTCTGTTGCACTCATACCAGCGCAACACACACTAACACACCACCACCACATCAGTGTCACTGCAGTGCTGAGAATGATCCAACACCCAAATAAAAGCTGCTCTATGGTGGTTTTAATATTATGGCTGATCAGTGTACATTCCCACAGTCAGGAGAATCAGTCCAACATCATCAGTCATGTTTCCATGATGATGTCATCATCTTAAGAAGAGCTTTGGTCAGCACTTTGATTTATGCTTGGTAGAAGAAAAGCTAGTGCATGAAAAAGTGTATTATTATCACTTTCAGTATGACCTCTTTACTGCAGCGTAATGATGTTGATTACAAAGTGCAAGTCAATGTACTGACTCATTGTTTGCTTAAAGGCAGAAGTTCTCTATAATGCTCCATAATATCCATAATGATTCATATGACAAAATGTCACTGTAAGAGAATGCAATACACAACAAGAAGTGTGGGGTTATACAGCTTATTATTTCATTTAAAATTATATCTATAATGCTTTAAAATGCTTATATGAGCCACACAATCATTCTGACAAACTGTAATACACTACAGGAAGTGTAGGGGGCAATACAGTTTTCTTTCCCTGCATCATAAAAGAAGAAATCACTGGTTTCAGACAGAACTTTGATGTCAGCAGCAAAAAAAAGGAACCAAAGAAGGCAGACTGTTTAAATATTTGATTAATAACATATATTTTGGTATAAACATTAGTTCCAGCTGGGGTGGGGAGAATGGTATTATGATTATGAATCCATCTATTATGTTTTTACTATATCGTCCAAGCCTAGTTGCAATTCTGTACGCAGGCAATCAACAAAGCAATCAGTAAGGCTGGCCTACCTTTAAAAAGCAGGTTCCAGTGGCTAGATGCTCCTGGATGGTGGCGTTGTAGAGCTGCTGGGTGAACACCGGTTTGTTGTCATTCATGTCTTCCACTTGGATGTTTACAGTGGCTGTGGAAGTTAAAGGAGGAAAGCCTCCATCCACTGCTACCACCAGGAATGCCAGGTCAGCATCCCTTTCCCTGTCCAAGCCTGTGGCTGTGCTAATAATGCCAGTCTGGGGGTCAATGTTCACCAAGTAGTCCTGATTTGACCGCAGGATTGAGTAGAAGACGCCAGAATCCTCATCCTCGTCATAGGCCTTCACCCGTAGGATTGAGCTTCCAACAGATAAATCCTCAGGGACACTCACTTCATAAGCTTTTTGTTCAAAGGTTGGAGGGTTGTCATTCACATCTGTCACTCGCAGGAGGAACGTCTTCTCACTTCTCAAAGGAGGAGATCCAAAGTCAGAGGCAACCACTGTTAATTCGTAAAAATCCTTCTGTTCCCTGTCCAGTGGGCCGTCCACACAGAGAGCATATAGGAACTCGTCCGTGGCCTTCAGGATGAACTTCCCTTCTCCACCTTCGAGGAACACACTGACCTAGATGTAGAGTTGTTAGGAGACACTATTATCGTTGCACTGGCATTTGTCCAACAGACAAAGTTATGTGTATTTACATTTGGACTGCAGAGAACCCTTAAAGCCTAAAACATAAATATTCTCATTCAATTTTGTCTAGTATAATCATGTTTGTATTTAAACTCTGCATGATTTGATGCGCTATTCTAATGTCATTGTTATGTTCTGGTTGGAAACAAATTGGTTAAATTTGGTGTGTTTAATGAAAAGAGTCAAGATAGCTTGAAATGCTTGGCTAGTCTATAGTGTGTACAGCAGGCTAGCTAGATGGTGTAATTGCTAACCCAGCTGAAGCTAATTAGCTAAGAGATCCATAAAAACAATGTAGAAGTCAATTCATTTAATGTTTGTTGATAGTACTGAAACTGAATGATGTAGATGCTCTTCAGTAAAGCTGTACAGTAAATACATTAAAAGTCTGGTTGCTTTGTTTGTCTGCCTTTCCAGCGCAGTCACATCTGTGTATGTAAGCGCTGATGTCTTTGCTAGGTTACGTGTATGTGGTGGAATAATACTTTAAGAGCTTCAGTCAGAGTGCGATTATCATACAATATCAGCACTTCTAGAATATCTCTCAGCCAAACACATTGCAGGGTCAGAACTAACTATGGTATATACTGTGCAATAGAGTCACAAGTCAATGAAATGCAAATCTAAGTCAAGACACAGGTTACTTCAGTACATTTCCATTTCAATGGAACGAGTGTCCCCACCTAATGTCTACTCTTTACTTAGGCTTAGTTCTAGTAGTCACTCTAATTGGATATATACACTGTTATAAACCATAAATGATATGAGGTGTTTGACACGAGTGCATTTGAACAGTTTTTCATCAATTTATGATTTTTTTACCACAAGAAAATCGCAGTGGCGCATTTAAGTCATAAATACCAGTGGTAAGCTCTGGAAAGTTCCATGTTACCTGAGTTCAGCAGCTGTGACAGTCATGTAGTTATCACCAGCCAGTGCATTGTCTTATAGCAAAAAATTCAGCTAGCCAAGCTAGCAATTATCATATCAACTGAAGAATAAATCTATGAATATATCAATTAATAAAGCAACAACTAACTACAGGATTTCTGTGTTCATTTCCTTGTCCTACACTGAGCAAAGTCTTTCTTTGCAGTGCAATCCCAGTGGATGGTAATGTAGGATGTCCACCAGAATGTGAATTGCTAGCTGTGATTTGGTGATGTGTTCCCCTTCTCAAGATGATAGGGAATGCACCAAACACCATATAGCTAAAGCCAGGACGTTATTGTGCTTTATTAATTTATTCACTTACCCCTACAAGCAAGAACAATATCAGTAGTCTCCTGTTCTTGACTTTGAAGAATAAACTTTTGTAATAGAGAACTTATTTGTCTCCCTACCTTTTTGACGTCTCCAAGATCTGGGTCAGAAACAGCAATCCTGGCTACATATTCTCCATATCCAGCCCCTTCAGACACCTCTGGATCTCCTGTTTCACTTAGGAACAACACATTAATATTTGGGCTATTGTCATTGACATCCAGAACTTTAATAACCACAAATGTGCTGCTGGACTCAGGCTGGACCCCATGATCTCTTGCAGTCACTACAAGTTCATAATACTGCTGGCTTTCGTAGTCCAGTGGTTTATTGAGGCGAATTATTCCCGTGTTCTTTTCAACAATGAAAAACTCATTTGGGTCACTCTGGCGCCGGTTGATCTCGTAGGTGACCAGGCCATTGTAACCTAAATCTGGATCTCCAGCATACACCTGGCACACAGGCGACAAAAGAGGGGCATTTTCCCACAACACAGCTTGATATTCTGTTTGATTGAACATGGGCTGGTTGTCATTTTCATCCAAAACATTCACGTGCACCTGTAAGCGACCTGTTTTTGGCGGTACACCTCCATCAAAGGCCTCAACAGTCAAGCTATAGTAATCTTGACCTTCTCTGTCTAGCTTCCCCATGAGAACCAAGTCAAAGTTGAGGAAGGTGCCACTTCCTCCATTGCGGATCTCCACTTTGAAAAGCTCTTCTGCTTCGACTTTCAAGAGTCTGTAACCTTGAGTTCCAAACTGACCCTCATCCAAGTCCAGAGCACCAGGAAGTTCAAAGTGTGAGCCAGGAGGGCTTAGTTCAGACACATTTAGCTCAACAACATCTATGGTGAATGTAGGCCAGTGGTCATTTACATCCTTGACCACCACCGTGACCTTGATGACCTCGCCAGTCAGTGTTGCAGCTGCAAACTCATACTTATCCCTCGTCTCTCGGTCTAGCACAGTGGCTGTGGAGATGATTCCAGAGTCTGAGTCTATCTCCAAGTCTCTGAACACGTCTGAATCTCGACTTTCAGATATGAAAAAGCCACTGACCCCTGCGGCAGATGGTAAGGTAGCTCTTAGGTCACCCACCACTGTAGAGGCCGGTAAACCCTCTTGGACTGAAAGCTGGAGATGCAGCACCTGGGCAGAAAGGCCATTCCACAGGAGCACAGTGAACACACACTGTAGTAAAGTCCACAGGTGAGGCTTCATGTTCACCTTGCCAGGTTCCAACAACAGCACTGCACACAGGAGCTTTGATTCATGATCCTCAGTCTACAGCATCTAAACAATGTCCACTGCACCACAAAACGTTTAGCTGCACATGATTCCAGTTCTTCTCTGTGTTCATGTGGGAGTGACAGTCCAGCCTAAGCTCCAGCTTCAGCGCCAGTCCCAGACAGACTGAGGCTCAGTCAGTGGAGTGCGTGCGCGGGGGTGATTAAGGGGCGGGGATCGGTCACATGATGCACGGAGATTGGGGAGAAGAGAGAGAGAGAGAGCGCGAGAGAGTACTGTGAGGTGCACTCTGGTATAGTCTAGTACAGTTTGGTACAGTTTTGTACAGTGTGATAGTGTGGTACAGTATGGTATAGTATGGTAGTGTGGTGTAGTGTTGTAGAGCTTTGCACAGTGTGGTAAACTGTTTTACATTTATTACAAATAAAGTGACATATTCTAAGCCTTTTTTGCAGTAATGTCAAAACTCAGACCTTCGGCTTCTTCATCTATTTGTCCTTCAGCCATCAGATTCTTCATCCTCAGTCTACAGCATCTAAACAATGTCCAGCTTTGTACAGCAGGACTGCAGGAGAAATAAACCCCCTTTTGATGTTGAAAAAGTACTTACAGAACTTCAGAGTTAAATGTCTGGCCCTGGGAAAAAGGGTTTCACCTGTTACTGTAAAAGCAAATAAGCAGTACAGCTTTGCTATGAAGCGAGAGAGAGTGACGAATGAGTGAGAGCAACAATGAGGGGCATTCAATTTGATCCACCAGAGGGCGCTAATTAACACAGTCCTGCCACTGCTCTGGAACTGATAGACTTAAAATACAATAATTACGCGTTCTATAACAGTTTAAATAACTATTTTGTTTACCTAATATACTTAATATTCTTCAGAGACTATACTAAATATTCAGATAATATTTCAGAGAAAATAAACTAAAATGCAGCATAATATAAGCTATTGAATCTAAACTGGGTAAACTAAGATGTACAGTGATTATAGTTCGGCAAAGTTTTTACGTGAAACGTGCAGAATTTAGTCCAAATACAGTGATTGTTGGACCTCATATACACAAATAAATAAGACAAATAAATCTCCATTGTATTATACAAAGTCTTGTTACTCTTACAGGCTCGGTGTTAAGACGTCACAGTACAGTGTGTATTTCTCCTGAAGATGGCGCCATGATTCAAAAAATGAACAAAAAATAACATTGAGAGGCTGTTACTTCACTAATAAATACGCAGACTTAAAACAGCACAGACTAACAACACTGATCAAGAGGAATCAACCAGCCTGTGTTTGTGAAGCCTGATAACGTAAGTACAGTTCACCTGCACAAGAGCGATTCAGTTTAGCCTCAGTGAGGTCAGAAGGCGGGGGCTTACTGAAGGCGTGTTCTAGCGTGTGTGAAGTGTGGGCGGGACTTGCGCGTGTCAATCAACTCTCAGTCGACGGAGCGGCTGTTGCGTGTTGAAGGAGAAATGACTGAAGCAAGGCGAGCCTGAGAGGAGTTTACTGACCTGACACGATGGAAGGAGATTAAAGTGGAGACTTTGAGTTCATTCAGACTAGGCAGCACCTGGTTTATACCTGTATAGGTGAGTTTTCAGCTCAGTCTGACAGAATTTAGACCTCGGTCTGTCTTATTGTCGTTACTTACGTCTGTAAAGCTCTGTACAGTACTGTTTCTCTCTCTTGTGAACTTTCTCAACAAACCTTTCAGTGATAAATAAAAAGCGAAATAACACTTTCCTTGTTAGACATGATAGGCTTTTAAAAAAAATAAATAAATAAGTTTAAAGTGAAAGTCCGTTTGTGTAGCTGCTGTCGTCAGTGTTTCAGTGTAAACAATGTAAATATGTAAACTTTGCGGTTTGATGTCACTTTGCTAGTTTTACTTTTAGCCTTTAAAATGTTTTTATTATTTGTAAAAACTTTTTTTAAGCAGGACAGTTCTGAAAGTTGTGCAACAGGTAATTCAGTACAAACAAAAGTATCTGTAATGGGTCTAATTTCAGATCATTTTACATGTACTGCTGTTTAAAACTAATTTTAGCTATATATTAGTTCTTTTTAAACCATTCACATTTATAATTCCTTAGGAAATATGTTTACAAGCTACTTTTATGTCTACTTGAGTCAGAAATCAGATTAGACTGTCTTTTTTGTCAGTAAACAACAATGAATTCATTTTGTATTAACTGTATTTGCTTAATTTTATTATTCATGTTAATTTTAATCACAGATTGGTTAAAATCTGAAACATAGTGTTTCACAAGAGAATATTTCTCATTTAAATGTCCTGTTTTAATAACACTTCTAGTATTAATCACTGTGAAAATCATATACACTCTTAAAAGAGATGGTTCTTCAAGGGTTCCTAAGTAAATAAAATGCTTCTATATAGAACCATGAACACTCAAAGAACCATTCTCAAGGATAAAGGGTTCTTTCCATGGTGAAAGGCTTCTTAAATTGACGAGGAAAGTGTTGATGGTATTATACAGAACCTTTTTGAGAATGGTTCTATATAGCCCCCAAAAGGGTTCTGCAGTAGTTACAGTGTCAGGCTTGTAATAATAGAGGAACCCTTTTTGGTGCTATATAGAACATTTTTCCAAAGGGTTCTATATAAAATTATCTGCAGCATATTCCTCATCAATATGAAGAACTTTTTTTCACCATGAAAAGAACCAAAATTATATATACAATCAATACACTTTGATATAGAACTCCAGCAAGTTATGTAATTGATTTAAATTATCAAACTAATTGATGACACAAGCCAAAGACTGCTGCTCTTGATTTTTTTGGCATATCATCATGATTTTAAGTGCCATTTTGTATGAGACTATGTGTATATTACTAATCTTTCATCAATGCTGTGTTTTTACATTATTTATACATTTTAGGGGACTGTAACCCATAAGAACCCAGACACAGTTCTACTTAAAGGAACATTATTATATAAAAAAAAAAACAAATTGACCACAAGGCACAGATTTCTGTATTTTAGGAGATTCTACCTCTAGATTCATTGCACACAGAGTGTCTATTTCAAGTGTTTATTTCTTTTAATGTTGATGATTATGGCCAACGGCCAATAAAAACCCAAACCCAATTCAAAACATGATTTTAATTCATAAATGTTGTTCTACTGACAAGTATGTACAGTATATGCACTCAGTACTTGGTCGGGGCTCCTTTTGCATGAATTACTGCATCAGTGTGGTGTGGCCTGGAGGTGATCAGCCTGTGGCACTATGGAAGCCCAGGTTGTTTTGATAGCGGCCTTCAGGTTGTCGGCATTGTTGGGTCTGGTGTCTCTCATCTTCCTCTTGACAATAACTCATAGATGCTCTGTGGTTTAGGTCAGGTGAATTTACTGCCCAGCACAATGATACTGTGGCTATTAGGTCAGGTATTGGTGCTTTTGGCTTTGTGGGCAGGTGCCAAGTCCTGCTGGATAAATTAAGTCCACATCTCCATAAAGCTTGTCAGCAGATGAAAGCATGAAATGCTCTAAAATGTCCTGGTAGACAGTTGCACGGACTTTGAACTTGATATAATACAGTGGACCAACACCAGCAGATGACATGGCTCCCCAAACCATCACTGATTGTGGAAACTTCACACTAGACCTCAAGCAGCTTGGATTGTGTGCGACTCTTCCTCCAGACTCTGGGACTTTGATTTATAAACTTTCAGTACTGGGCTCTTTGGGGGCTAATTTGTGAATGTGTTTTTTGATGCTTGCACCATGAAATTACAAAATCAAAGTTGGTCTGATAGTCAGGTTCCCATCCTAAATCAGTAACAGATTTCTGTACAAACCTTATGGCACACCAGTGAAAAACACATTACAGACCACTCTGGACTTAGCAAACTCTTTCTGATGGGCAGGTAGATGCAGTAGAAGCATAGAGACTTCCAAAGGCATGTAAATCAGTGCTTTTTTATGAATATTTTAACTTGAATGTATTTGTAGGACTTTGAATGTAGCTGTCTAGCATCTGCAGTACAGAGCTGAGGCCTGTGTCTGTATCAAGTTACTATAATCTGATCACGTTCAGAAGGAAACCCATCTATATTTTACACTTGCATCATCTTTTATTTAAAATCCTGCGAGGCTGCGTTGGCACGTCCAGATTGCATTATTTAAAGCGAGACGTCCTGCGTAAGTTTATAGCCTCTAAGTGAGATTTTGAATTAAATGCAACTTCAGTACAATAGTAAAAATAGAAATGTGTGAATCGGTGAATGTAAATGTAAAACTACATCTCCTTACTTAACACCTTTCTCTGAAGCCACATCAGTGATCAAAACCACATCTAGATTAGTCTCTCAGAGCAAAGTAGGTGGGGCTTATGTTATGGACACACCCACACTGAAGAATGTAAAATATACACATATTCTGTTTTGTTTACTAAATAATTTTATATGTATTTCTTCATAGTTTGGATGACTTTAGTGTTAATCTACAATGCAGACAAGTTTTAAATCATGAAAAACCACTGAATGTCCAGAAGGTGTGTCCAAACTTCTGACTGGTACTGTATAGGCTAAGTCTGTGTTGGTATGTTTGCCAGATAGGTGCATGTTTCAGCATCTCATTAAGACTTTATGAAGTTCTCAGCTGGGTCAGTTTAGAGTGTCTCTTTAACAAATTCCGAAGGAGTCTTACGTCGTGGAGAAACTGGTTTGTCCTCTTTTCTTTGTGGACGTAGGATTTAGCACTTCTATCTCGTATTCTGCCTGTGAGTGGTGTTGTGCTTTTCTGATATGATATCTGTATGAGGGACAGACTGCTGGAAAATGTTGTCACTGATCTTTATGAAGCTGACAAACATTTTGCTGATTAAAGAACAATATAAACAGTGTTTACTGTCAGATGTCAACAATGAATTGTCAGATTCACTCGTCAGTCCAGCAGAATATCACAAAGTAGTTGTTTTTGTCTATTGTAGTATAAAACAAACTTATATTAGTAATGTGTGCTTTACTTGGTATGTAGTAGTGTGCTCTCTCTCTCTCACTCACTCACTCACTCTCTCTCTCACACACACACACACACACACACACACACACAGAGAGAGAGAACCCCAGTGGGACTGTCCCCAGCTTCATGGTTGTAATGGGTGGAGTTTCAGATTGCTGAGAGATTACAGAACCAACACTGTCTGCTCTTAGACTTGTATCAGTATACACACGAACACAGGCTGTGTGAAGGTGTATAGAAATAACTATGTTCTGCATGTGTGAGAGGTAGCTGTAACAGTGTCTGTGCTAAACAGACAAATCCATGAATAATGATCTGAGGTGTGTTTAGTATAAACAAGAGAGATATGAGATCTGAGAGCTGGAACATGATCTTGCTTGCTTGCTCCCTCTCTCACTCGCTCGCTCGCTCTCTCTCAGTTTGAACTGACTGACATAATTATATCATTTGTTTGAATGGTGGCCAGCCTTGATCATAACCTTTTCGGAGCCAATGTAGCAGTAGCCAATTAGCCTATCCACCCCTGACTCTAGGAGGGTGAAGACTAGCACAAGCCTCCTTTGTTGTGTGTGATACAGCCACCACCTCTTTTCCAGCTACCGCTGATACACCGTCACTGGGAGGCTCAGAGGAAAGCGCAGGAATCCCAGCTCTGAATGGACCAATCAGTAGATGCCTGAGCCAGTGGACATTGCAATGTGAAAGTGATTAGGAGAGAGAGCGTCATCTACCCACCCAGAGAGAGCACGGCCAACTTTTGCTCTCTTGGGCCCTGGCTGTTGATTGCAAACAATATGACCAGGATTTGAACTTGCGATCCTCTGGTCATAGTGTCAGCGTCTTAGACTGCTGAGCCACTATATATACCATTCATGTTATCAGTAAACACACCACCCAGCTGATCACTGTAGAAAACATCAATACACAGACACACAATGACATTCGGAATCTAACTCCTTCCCCGTTCCTCCTCTGTTCCTTGTTATCTGTTCTGCCTTTGCTCCTCCTCTGCTCCTTGTTATCTGTTCTGCCTTTGCTCCTCCTCTGCTCCTCGTTATCTGTTCTGCCTTTGCTCCTCCTCTGCTCCTCGTTATCTGTTCTGCCTTTGCTCCTCCTCTGCTCCTCGTTATCTGTTCCGCCTTTGCTCCTCCTCTGTTCCTTGTTATCTGTTCCGCCCTTACTACTCCTCTTCTCCTCGTTATCTGTTCTGCCCTTACTCCTCCTCTGCTCCTCGTCATCTGTTCGGCCCTTGCTCCTCCTCTTCTCCTCGTCATCTGTTCCGCCCTTGCTCCTCCTCTTCTCCTCGTCATCTGTTCCGCCCTTGCTCCTCCTCTGCTCCTCGTCATCTGTTCCGCCCTTGCTCCTCCTCTGCTCCTCGTCATCTGTTCCGCCCTTGCTCCTCCTCTGCTCCTCGTCATCTGTTTATATGTGTAAAGTGTTTAAGGGTGAAGCTCTATAAGTGGTTTGGGTGGGATATATATTTTGGAGGAAAAGCGACCCTGATAAGGAATAAGCGGGTGTGATAATGAATGAATGAATGAAAGTATAGTTCAGAGAACAGCTAATATTGTCTGTCTTGGTTTTTAAGCAGCATTACTTTCTATTATACTTTCGATAAGATATGAGAGGCTACAACCCTCTATTAGCTCACATTACTCAGCTTTGCACATTAGCAAAGTCAGGTGAAATTGTTTTTTTTTCCACCAGGTAAATTTCACAGGTGTTTCGTTTGTACTGTAGCTTTCAAACATCTGGTGGATTTGGTCCTTGTCCACCAAACCATACATAACCAAATAAATGGATTTGATATTGTCACACTTTTCCATTTTTGGTATATTGCTCAGTTTGTAAACCCTGACTACATGTGAAATGTATTGACTGTATTTCTTAATTAAGACTAAGATGAAGCTCAAATCCAAATTCCTTGTAATGATATAGTCCTGAACTGTAGCTGTAACAAGTCTTTTAGGAGCTGCTTGTTCTCGTGGGCTTTGGAAGCTGCTCTGATTGTAGACGGCTCTATGGTTACAGTTACCAGGTCGAACCCTCAGGACGTTTCAGGTTCTGTCTTCTGTAGGATGTAAATGAGGCTGTGTATGTGTTTGCATATGTGTGTGCAAGTGTAGTCAATCAGTCATTTGTAGAGTCCAGATTTGACCTTTTCTTAAGTTGGATTCTGGAGCTGTGAGGTTGTTTTACTAGACATTAAAAATGGAAGAAATGTCTAATAATTAGAAGAGCCTTTTCTACTTAATTGCTTATTGGATATCTACTGTTTGGTCTGCTGTGATATCAGAATTTTAAAGATCAGTATTACAGTGTTGCTTAGGGATTAATAAATGGTATGTTGTGCAGGCCTTGCAGTGTAAAACTGCTCTCAGATCAGCCATAC
>BRDA01004117.1:0-16529 GCA_036984385.1 Crenuchus spilurus | reverse complement strand
ATTTTAAAGATCAGTATTACAGTGTTGCTTAGGGATTAATAAATGGTATGTTGTGCAGGCCTTGCAGTGTAAAACTGCTCTCAGATCAGCCATACAGGAGAGTATAAATAGTGTGATGTGGCCCTCTGTAAATATTTCAGTAGGTCCTGACAGAAGACTTTGTCACTGTTCAGCAAGAATAATGTCTGTCCGTGTGTGTGCACAGGTGATAAATCCCCTATGTTGATATTCTTGAACTTTTCAGTAATAGGTTTGAAGGCTTCGCTCCTCTGTGTGCTCCACTGAAACTGAAGGGCTCATATCTCACATCTTTTCTTCCTTCCATGGTGTTTGTGTGTCTTGATGTATTTAAAACAACCTTAATCCTTTTTCATTTGGCAACCTTTTAATTCTTTCAAAAGAATCGGCATTCTGTTGATACTGTGCCTTTAAGACTGGCATATTTAAATGAGCTCTGTTCTGGTTGGTTAAAAGTGGAATGGGTGGCGTCAAACTTCTGTAAGCTAATGGCAAAATTATGTAACTGTGATGTTAAGACCACGATGAATTCACATAAATTAGTTTATATGAACGGTGGAATGGATGAAATGTTTTGAAACTCTTAAAAACAAATGAGAGAAGGAAAAAATCTTCTGTACTATAATGTATAATTTTAATCTTAAACTTGAAATGAAGTATAAGAATGACAAAAGTCCTGTAGGCAAAGCATTTTACAATGTTAGATGTTTTGAACACTTCTTGTCTGTCTGTCTGTCTGTCTCTGTCTCTCTCTCTCTCTCTCTCTCTCTCTCTCTCTCTCTCTCTCTCTCTCTCTCTCTCTCTCTCTCTCTCTCTCTCTCTCTCTCTCTCTGTCTCTGACTGTATGTCTCTCTCTCTCTCTCTGTCTCTGACTGTATGTCTCTCTCTGTCTGTCCGTCTGTCCCTCTCTCTCTTTCTCTCCTCTCTCTTCTCTCCTTGCTCTCTGTCTCTGATGGGGTCTCTCTCTATCTCTCTCTCTTTCCCCTCTCCTCCCTTTACTTCTCTCTCTCCTTTTTCTCTTTGTGTCTGTCTTTCTGTCTCTCTCTCCCCCTACTTTTCTCCCCTCTTTTTCTCTCTGTCCCCTTGTTCTCTCTCCTCTCTCTATTCTCTCTCCGCTCTCTGTCTCTGCCTGTCTCTCTCTCTTTTGCTGAGGGACACACCCATTAGCTCTCAGGGTGTGGAACTGGAGCCTCTCCCAGTATTATTCACAAAAGGAATACCACACACACACCAACACACACACCAACCACCTTGTAATCAATACCATATTTTTCTTTTAAACCACATCTGCCAAGAAAGAGAAACATTCAAGATACTTCAAATTTGGTGTTTGTGTGTGTGTGTGTTGTCTAATCAAAAATGTATAGAAGTTTTAATGTATGTTTATATTTACAAGAGATGTTGATGAGACTTTTATCATAGAAAAAAACTGCTCACTCTGTCACCTGCTAGTACGAGTTTATGATTAGGCCGCCAATAAAAAAAAAAAAAGCTTATTTACTTGAACAGTTGCTGTAAAACAAGTTGTAACATTGGCATAAATACACACGACGATAAAGGCAGGAATGAGAATGTTGTTTGTTGGTAAAGTTTTGCTTGGAAGAGTCCAGGTAGCAGAACACCTTTGGTTCCTTATCTTCTCGTGGAACTCAAGTCATTATGCAGGTTTGTTCAGTTTAATATAAAGCAGTATTGATTAACTGAAGCAGCTAATGGATGGTCACTGTAAATATTAGCCCTCCTCCAGAAGAGCACAGCATATGGTTAAATGACATAACACTTTTAACACTACCCAAAGTTTTGCGTCGTCCTGTGTATGCATGTATGTAAAGTTTGAACACACTGTGTGTTTTGGCTATAACGTTACTTCTGTGTGGATCTAAAGTGATGACAACTGCTTGCGGTCCTTACATAAGAACGGACTGATCTGAAACATTGACAATAATGGCAAGATCTTGTGTTTGAGGCTCCAATGTCATATGTACATAATGGATCAGGTTTAAGTTTTTCCTGTCCTTAAAACCTGATACAGTCTGCAGTTTCCTTCTTCTTGCTAACCTCTGTCTCCTACATGCTCTCATTCACAAAATGTAATGGAGAGCTTGTTATCTAGTTAGCAGTCCAGAGCAGGGAACTGTGTTTGAATCAAATACGCATCAAATCAGATAAGAATGCACTCTCAGAAGACAGACCTTTCTCCAAGGAATCTGCGTGCAGGGCTGGTAACTGCACTGCTGGACTCAAGTGAGTATTTATGCTGATTAACATTTGTTTCCCCAGAAGTACATGCGTTAAAAATGTCATTTATAAGGCTTTAAATATCTGATTTATCAGATACCTGTTTCCGGCTGTTAGATTAATCTGCTCAGGGCTTTGTGTCGTGTTACACATATACATATTTCACGAGTGAGATTGTCAAATTCTCAAACTTGTCGAAAGTACTGATTTTAATAACATTTGACATACAGTACCACTCAGAAGTTTGGACATTTGGACAACACCTGGACATTCAGTGTTTTTTCATGATTTAAATATGTTCTGCATTGTAGATTTATACTAACGTCATTCAGATTATGAAGAAATACATCTGTAATTATTTAGTAAACAAACAAGTGTTAACAAACCAGAATATGTTTATATTTTACATTCTTCACAGTATGCACCTCTTGTTTAGATGGCAGCTTTCTTGGCATTTTCTCAGTCAGCTTTATGAGGTAGTCACCTGGAATGGCTTTCAGTTAACAGCTGTGTCTTGTCAAGAGTTCATGACTTGCATTTCTTGCCTCTTAATGTGTTTGAGACATCAGTTGTGTGTCTACTTTGAAGTAAAATCTAAAACTTTAACACTTTTAAGTTTACTACATGATCCCTTATGTGTTCCTTCATAGTCTGGATGACTTCAGTATTAATATACAATGTAGGAAACAAAAACATTGAATGAGAAGGTGTGTCCAAACTGGTACTTTGTGAGATGGTGTTATGACTGGTACTGTAAATATAATCCCCATGTAATGCTGAAAAGATAAGATTTCTGCTACTGTTATGGTTATGCTAAAATACTTAAGCATAATCTGAGATAACAGATCAGTGTTTCACAGATGCAGTTACTGCCATGCAAATGGGTGGAGTTTAAACTTCCATGTTAGCTATATTAGCCTAATAGCTCTAGTGTTAAAGTAAAGCAATGTTAGGAGACCACACATGCTTTTTTTAAAAAGGGAAATATATAAATCTGAATTTTGCCAAATTATTCCATTTTGATTATTAATGGGAGATGACCATGTGCTGTTTACAGTTGTAAATATTCTTTTGTGAGAGTTTGCCGACATTATTGTTTCTAATTCGTTACACTCTCCAGCCTCCTTTTGTTCCTTGAACAACAGCCCACTGATGAGACACGCTTTTGCACTAATCAGGAGGGATTAGTGTCTCTGTGGGGGTCTCACACCCAACCACCTGTTGGTTAATCTTAGCAGTCTATATGAACATGGATCAGTGTTTTATCAACATGTTAAAAGACAATGCATTGCATCTTTCACACACTCATACAAGCACTGACCACTTTATTAGAAACTCCTACCTTGAATTTTCCTCCTCTGAAGATGTGTATATAGACGGAAAGATAAGCTAAGATCTATTCCTCTAAGCTTTTGCCTGTGTTCTCAGCAGGCACTGAGGATGAAGAGGGTTTCTTCCAAGAGTTTGTTGACTTTATATCAGATACAGTCTGAAGTGTCTCCCTGTAGGAAAATTCAGCTTTTCTCACCACCTTTCAAGGTTACATTCACTCTCATTTCTGCAGATTATTGAGTGCAGGTTTTAAGCTGTTTATGCCCTAAAACTGTCTCAAGCTATTTTTGTTTTTGAACTATATAAATAGTCTGCTTGCTCCTTCCATTCAGATTTGGACATGTTATAATAGGGGACTTGTATACACTGCCTGGCCAAAAAAAGGTCACAATAATTTTGTTGGACCGCCTTTAGCTTTGATTGCAGCACACATTCGCTGTGGCATCGTTTCTACAAGCTTCTGCAATGTCACAACATTTGTTTTGGTCAAGAGTTGCATAATTTTTTCCCAAAAATCTTGTGTTAATGTTGAAAGATTTGTACCACTGCGCAAAGTCTTCTCCAGCACATCCCAAAGGTTCTCAATGGGGTTTCAGGACTGGCCTCTGGTGGCCATGTGATAATGATATCTTATGCACCTGGAACCACTTCTTCACAATTTGAGTCAGATGAATCCTGGCATTGTCATCTTGGAATATGCCTGTGCCATCAATTAAGAAAAATCCATTGATGGAATAACCTGGTTAAGCTAACCTCATTCTTTGGGCACATAATGTTGCTGAACCTCAACCTGACCAACTGCATCAACCCCAGATCATAGCACTGTCCCCACAGGCTTATACGGTAGGCACTAGGCATAATGGGTGCATCACTTCAGCCACCTCTCTTCTTACCCTGATGTGCCCATCACTCTGTAACAGGCTATATCTGGACTCATCACACCTTCTTCCATTGTTCCAGAGTCCAATCTTTATTCTTTCTAGCAAATTGAAGCTGTTTTTGCTGGTTAGCCTCATTAATAAGTTGTTTTCTTAAGTTTACACAGCTGTTTAGTCCCAATCCCTTGAGTTCTCTTCACATTGTGCATGTGGAAATGCTCTTACTTTCACTATTAATCATATCCCAGAGTTTTACTGTTGTTTTTCTATGATTTTATTTCACCAAACGTTTAAATGATCGCCGATCATGATCATTTAAGATTTTTTTCTGACCACAATCCTTCCTTGAAGATGACGTTTCCCCCCTGTCCTTCCACTTTTTAATTATAACTGAATCATTAAGTAGCTTCTCATTTGTTAAACAACCATGTTGAAAGACACATCCTGTGGTCGTGGAATCTGTTTCAGAAGGGCAGACTACTGGCATAAACCAGATCAAGCTTCTAAGAAGATGCTGAAACTACTAACATCAGGTTAAGAAATGTCCAACACATTTTTAAATAACTTGTTGCCAGCTGGAACATAATCACCCATGCAGTAATTATCCAATGGAAGGCTCTTACCTATTTGCTTAGTTAAATCCAGGTGGTGACTTTTTTTGGCCGTGCAATGTATATAAGAAAAGATGACTGCTTTCTTCCATACTTTTTGTCTAATATGGGTATGTGTATAATACATGTGTATTTATAGGGAGTAATACATTACTAGTACTAGTTTGTTTCTCAAAGTCTAGGCTGCCGTAAAGGTAGGAAAAAATCTGCTGCTGCAACATCTCACCTGGTTACAGCAGTTTCAGCCTAATTTAAAATGCTTTTGTGTCCTACAGAACGGACCAGACTTCAGTGATGTAATGGCAGAGCAGCACAGCCTACATCAGCTGCAAATTAATTTTTCAGACAGGCCTGCAGTCTTTCATGGAAACTACTGTCAGTGATCAAAAGTAGACACCTGGGTGCAATCTGTGTGGATGGGAAGGGGGCAGGGCTTATGTTCACATGTCTGGGCCTTTTTTCCTGAAGAGCTTATAAATTCTGGGCAAGTGAATTGTAGAATTATTCGATGTCTTAAGAAACAAAGTGTAAAATAGTATCCTGACCTCCTTGTCATTCCTAAATGGACAATAATTTTATTGGTTAGAACAATTATTCATTATTCCATTACTACTTTTGTCTGTGAATGAGATATAAACTACATGGACTGGTTTATGTCTGGTTCAAATTCTTCTGTGGTTATCTGTGATAATATCAGTGCTCATGAGCCTGGAAATTATGCTGCTCCTAACCAGCATAATTAACCCAATTACTGTGATTACATAAGTACAGTCAAACCGAGGAAAAACACACCCACTGGTCCTGCTCTGTCTCTCTGTCTCTGTGTTTCTCACTCTCCGTCTCTGTGTTTCTCACTCTCCGTCTCTCCGTCTCTGTGTTTCTCACTCTCCGTCTCTGTGTTTCTCACTCTCCGTCTCTGTGTTTCTCACTCTCCGTCTCTGTGTTTCTCACTCTCCGTCTCTCTGTTTCTCACTCTCCGTCTCTCTGTTTCTCACTCTCCATCTTTTTCTCTCTGAACTGAAGAGTTCTGTATGAAACATGGAGATTACATTAAAAATCAGACATGTTGGATGAGCTGTAAACATGTCTAAATATTGTTTTATATTTGTTCTGTCATATATAAAATTGGTTTTAAAGACGGCGGTGAGTGTTTTTAATTTATAGCCAGAGTATCGATTTGATTTATAGTGACAATACACTTGGTAGCAGTATCAAAGTAAAAATTTTGGCATCATGACAACCCTACACACGTCAACACTTTTTGTTTCATTTTATCAATGATCTGTAGTATAGTTCTGTGACGTGTTTTAGGAAAATGAACCAAAAAAATGTAAGCTTCACTTTCTGCAGATTTATAAATGTTTTACATTCTTGAGCTTATTTGACATTATAGTAGACTTCGTTATTTGCTCCCTATATAATTTCCACTCAGCCCAGTTCCTTTTGATCTTTGCCTTAAAGTCTTTTTACTGCTCCTCTTCTAATAGATTTTATCTTATTTGTGGCATTTCTTTTCTGATGAACTCACTTTGTTCAGTGTCTGAGCTTATTGTATCTAAAACACCACACAAGACTTACTGTAAAAGTGCTTCAGTTGGTCAGCTGGTCATTTGAATGCAGTAATGTTTAGGAACTGCGCAGTAACATTTTGTTACTAGGATTCATGTTAGCATTTAAAAAACCTACTGTCTGGTACTGTCAATGGCCTGATGGTTAGGGATTTGGTCTTGTGACTGGAAGGTTGCCAGTTCGATCCCTGGGCAAGTTCCCTTCAGCAAGACACCTAACTCCCAACTGCACCCCGGGTGTCATGGATAGGCCTGCCTACTGCTTTGGGCACATGTGAACACACTAGGTTGTGAGAACTAGTGTGTGTTTCACTGCACGGATGGTTTAAATGCGGAGGTTCAATTCTGTTCTGTGCAATCACATTGGCAAAAAGTTTAATCTAAATTTAACTCAAAGTTTTGTATTGGCAAATATTTTTATTTGATTGTGTTTAAATGTACCCTAACTTTTATTAACTAAACATATGGCAATGCTAGTTCTGGCTTAGATAAATCTGTTAGGATTATGTTGCATAGCATTGTTGTCTTATTTAGATGAGTTAAAGGTGACCACAGTGGCCTTTGTGTTATCAATTTTATGTCTCATTAATTGAAATGTGATCATTTCTGTATGAAATATTTAAATTATGAATAAAAACTAATTTAATAACAATAATAATGACTAATCACCAAGTGATACTTACTGTATGGGAACAAGCTACTTGCTAGCGTTAGCTTGCTAGGTATGTCTGGGACAAATGCTAGCACAGTGTTGCACAGCACTGTTGTGTGGTTTAGATTGGATAATCAGGGCCGTGGTGTTTTGGTAATCTCTCGGGCTCTTTTGAGTGTCGCCTCCCTAAGCTCAGACACAGCCTGGTGTTCAAATCCATCTGTTAACTGGGAAAAGTGGTATTAAAATTCAGGTTCAGGCTAGTCAGAGCGAATGGCTGAGAGGTCTGACCTATTTAACACAAAAAGAAAAGCAGACACGTGCCCTAATTTAATGTTTTATTCTCAGGCGCGGACTTGTTGTTTGAGCTTTAAAGTTTATTGGTACCTCTCACACAAGGTCGTGCAGGGCTTTGGGTTTGACTTTAAGAAGGCTTTGAATAACGCAAGTGTTTGATCTCCCTTTGAGCTGCAGCACATTCTGAGAACGGCTTTGGCACGTCCTGTAGATTTAAATGAACAGTTCAGCGTACTTTTCTCCATAACCCAGAAATCTAGTTAATCACCCAAAACACAAAGAGCTTTGGTGTCTAAAGTTTGCTTCTTAGACAAAACTACTTCACATGGATTAAAGCAGTGACTGCAGCCGTCTTGAAACATCTAAAACATTATTTAGATTTTAATTTTGCTTTACAAATAAGGAAATCTGACTTGCATCTGTTCTGTAGCTTCCATGATTGTGTTGTTGGTGGTTTTGTAGAGTAACCTGCAGTTTAGAGTGTAACAGTGCTAATGACATTCAGTACTATTACAGCGGAACCTTGACTTACGAGTTCAATTTGTACTGTGACGTAACTCGTAAGCTCGTAACTCGCTCATATATAAAAGTAAATCTCCCCATTAAAATGCTATTAATCTGTACCACAAAAAAAAAAAAGATTTTTTTGTTGCATGTTTTTCAATAAGAGAAATCTGTGTTATAAATAACAAATCATGTATAAAAAATAATATATAACATAATAATAATAATAATAATATATAACATAATAAAAGAGAATGTTTTCATGAGTAAACAAGTATGAGTTTCAATAAAAGCTCTCCAAAGAGGTTTATTTTTTCCTCCTTTTCAAAATATTTAAAAAATGAGTGAGTTAAGTGTCATTACACAGTGCCAACACACAACCTCTTCTTCTCAGCACTGATCTTGGCACTCACTTTCTTAGGACCCATGGTTAAAACTAAGGCATTTTCCAAAATAAACAAAATGTGTTTAAAAAAAAAAAAAAACAGCAGAGGCAATACAACAGATGCTTGCACGGCAAGATAACCATGTTAACTGATCTCTTGCTGGGCTACGGGTGGTGTAAACTAGCTCGCTCATATCTCAGATCTAGACTCGCATCATAAAGCAAAAAAATTACAAGTTGATTCATTCATAAGTCAAGGTTCCACTGTACTATTAATAATTATCATAGAAATTATTTGATCGTGTGTTAATTGGATAGTGACATCATACATTGAGTCTCCTAGGCTTCTTTTGGGAACTAGGTTTTTTTTTTTTTACACATGCATCTCCAGAATGTTATTTCTGATTCTGTCGGTGATTTTCTCCCTCCTTTTTTCATTTTAGTCCAGACATATCTCCCTGAATTGCCAGGCGGATGTCATCTTGTGTTGGTCGCTATCTGGGAAAATGTGGGTTTAGGTTTGTAGAAAATAGCACAATTTAGAAACTTTTGTCCTGCAATAATTTATCGGTATTATATCAAATTATCGGTGTCAACATAAATTAATTAATTAAATAAATAGAAATAGATGTAATGTATAAAATATAGCATAAAAGACAGCAGAAAACAAGTGGTCACTAAACTTATGTGACATACAGCCC
Organism: Crenuchus spilurus; assembly: GCA_036984385.1. Lineage (NCBI taxonomy): Eukaryota > Metazoa > Chordata > Actinopteri > Characiformes > Crenuchidae > Crenuchus > Crenuchus spilurus. Next base: position 7,345 of record BRDA01004117.1, on the reverse strand, counting down.
AGTACTGAAGTACATACAGTAAGTACAGATTAGATAAATAAGGAGTAATGTAAATATAAACATTAGAGAAATGAGCAGTGGAGGCAGGTGTTTAGGTCTTTGTTAAATGTTTCAATAGACTCCCCCAGATGAATGAATCCTACCACAATATTAACCATTTTAGATCATCATCCTCAGTTAAAAACAGCAGATTTTAAGCTTAAAAGGAGTCGGACAATACTCAAGGTGTCCGCATCAGTGTTGGTATTACTAATGATAATGCAGTATTGTGCTGTCTATTCTTTTGTGCATTGGTTTGCTGACTGACGGTTATAGTTGAATGAGCTTTTGTGTTCAGTGTGGATTTGGAGCATTTACTTACATTCTTAAGAGGCACATTTTTCATTCAGAGAAATACTGCATGCTTTGCTTTCTGCTTATGACCACGCACACACGCGCACACACACACACACACTCCTCCCACTCTCCCTGTTTTTCCTCCCTTCGATTCTTCATTCCCGCTCTCTGAATGTAAGCATTACTGGAGTGCCTTACTCACTCCTCACTTCCATCCTGTCACTTCCTCACACACTCCCACACACACACTCTGTCCTCTCACACACAGTCACGCCGCTCTCCTACAGAAAAGCTGCACTTTTCTTTCTCGGACTGTATATCGGTTCTCATTGGAATCTTTCACTTTCTCAGGATCTCATTTGGTTTATCAGTTTATTTGGGCTTGAATTTGAAGCACTGCCGGACCCTCTGAAGATGCCAATGCTTGGATAATGAGGGAATACCCTTAGCACCTACAACCGGGCACCAGTAAGAACTTTTATATATTTCTGAAATACATTTAATGTGAGAAAAGGTTTTTTTTTTTACCAGACAAGACAGTAGCTTACAACTATTTATTTGGGCAGAAAGTGCCTTTTGTGCTTGTAGAAACACTACAATACTAATGAAGACAAACTAACCACAGATATGGTCAAATGCAAGAAGAATTTCCATGTCATTTATAGCATTAAAGTCTATTTGTATTCAAGCAGTACATAGATCATGTTAACTCTAAATATCTCAGGTAACCTTTATACAAATATTTATACAATACTTTATTGCCTTCTACCTCTTTTCCCGTTCAGAAATCTTGTTTCACTGTGTTTCTCTCCTTCATGAGCTATTTCTTCCAGTTCAAGCTCTCTTTTGAATTTAAGGCTGAAGAAGTGCAGTTGGCTGGAAATTCATGCATGCACTTAATTGCCTGTCCAGTGATTGGTTGAAAAATCTCATCTAAAGCTTGACAATGAAAGTTTATGGGCAGCCAACCCCCTGTGGGGGTTGTAATGTGAGGCTCATGGTTTTGACACACATACAAAAGCACATGCACATCTGTTAGGTCTGTGGCTTTAACATATGGCCATGAACTATCTGCTGATGAGACTTTCAACTGTGGCAGAGTAAAGATGATAAAAATGATAAAGATATAATACTATTTTTTACTTGCCTTTAATTGTAAGTCAGTGTTTGCGTTTAACTTTTATATAGGTTAGCAAATCCATCCTAATGCAGCCAGAACATATACAAGCTCACTATGTAGCCCAGACTTAATTCATGTTAATATTCACTCTGTTGTTGTTTTGTTGTTGTTTGTAGTTTTTTACACCAATTTTCTCACAATGTAGTTTTTAAAATTATTTATTTATTTATTTTTTAGAGTAGCCAATTGTCCCACTCCTTTTTATCATCTCTCTCTATCACTAGCAATGTCTGACTCTTGGGAGAGGGCAAACGAGCACAGGCCTCCTCCGATACAAGTGACATCAAGCCCCTTTTTCCCTTTTTTGTCTCAATTATAGTTCAACTGCCCGGTTTTCATTGGCGTACGTTTTGTGAGTCGCTACTAGTTTTAGGAAAACAAAGCATCCAGCCCCACGTTCTCCACTCACTCACACATTTGTCATTCATTATGACTTTCTTTCTAACTGTTTCTCGGTGATAACACTCAAAACAGACTAAAGCACGTCACACTAAAGCGACGGCGCGCAGCGCTACAAGTACCGAGAATGGGTGTAGAAAACAATTAATACAAATGAACCACAAGTATGGTCAAATGCAGAAGAATTTCCATGATATTTATGGCATTAATGTTTATTTGTATTCTAGCAGTAACCTCGATCACGTTAACTAATCAATGCATCAGGTCATTTTAGACATTTGTACAATACTTTCTTGGAGGTCCGAGGACAGACTTGTCTCACTGTGATTCTTTCCTTCATGAGCAATTTCTTCCAGTTCATGCTCTCTTTGTCTCCACTGTTTTCTGTATGTAAAACTATAGTTAACATGTATTAAGATTTTGGAGTGTCTGGAACAGATTAATTGGATTTACATTATTTCTTATGGGAAATATTGCTTCAATTATCGTTTGTTTAAATTATCATCAGGCACTTTAGAACAGATTAATGACGAAAACCGAGGTTCCACTGTACTGTTAATATTTACTATATTGCCTTGCATTCAGTGTAATAACTGAGAAAATGATCTTTAATGTTGCAGGGTATGTGTAGTAGGTGTGGTGGTGTTGTTTAACAGAAATTTGCAATTCATACATGAATCCTTTAGACATCTACTGATCTAATGCTACTATTCAACAAGTATTTTGACTCTATAGTGAGTTTATATTATAAAGAGACATAGTGGAGAGACATATAGGTGTGATAGATGACATTCTAATGAGGAATGATGTTGGTAGAAGTGTTATCATCAAACCTGTTTTCTTCTGTAGCTACTTCTGTGTACACACACCAGAGAGATGACACCCGAGGACACACACTGACTGTGGTCAGTTGTTTATGGCACTGCTGTTTTCATAGAAGACACAAACACATCCTGGAAGGCACTGATAGCATTGTTTACATGATTGACCTTGTCCTGAATATAGTTGTCCCTATATTACCAAATATATTGTCAGATTGTTTAAATTTGGCCTTTGTACATTGTTCTGTATAAGATGCCAGTACAAATGCCCATTTTGTGGTTTAATTTGAATTATATTTCAGATAATGCCCACTCATAGAGGAATAGTTGTAAATGCATGAGTCATAAGGTAAGATAATTCATTCTAATTAATTTGAGCTTGATGGTGACTTCATTGCTGACAGGGTAAGGTCAGCTCACGCTGTGAACACTCATAGCATGTACGAGTGGAATCTCCCAGTTTCAGATATCTTGTCTGTGTGGGTTTAATTGCGTGCACTAAAAATAGCTGCACATGCAGGGAGCAAGTCCTCACATATGGGCTCTCATTATTTTTTCATTTTGAGTTACATAACGGGAGACATGCTAGATGTTCAGTTCATTTTCTCATTCTCTTCTTTTTTTAAATTCCCTTTTCATTGTTTTAGTGTGAGATGCCATGTGTGGCCCATTTCTTTCTTTTCTTTTTTTTTCTTTTGCCAATTTTCTCCCTTTCCCAATGTGGTAGTAGCCAATTAACCCATCCCATCCACTAGGGGGCTCTCCCCATCACTTTGCACTGTCCCTGACTCTAGGAGGGTGAAGACTATCACAAGCCTCCTCCGTTGCATGTAATGCAGTCACTGCCTCTTTTTGCCTTTTTTTTAATACATAGTCATACGGGAGACAACGTGCTTGGAGGATAGCGCAGGGTTCCCAGCTCCATATGGACCAATCAGGAGATGTGAGAGTGATAGGGAGAGTGAGAGCACCATCTATTCACCCAGAGAGAGCACTGCCAATTTTTGCTCTCTTGGGCCCCGGCTGTTGATGGCAAACAGCATGACCGGGATTCAAACTCACGATCCTCGGGTCATAGAGTCAGCGTTTTAGCCTGCTGAGCCACTCGGGGCCCCTGGCCCATTTCAATATGATATGTTTGTGGTTGACACCAAATTGAAAGGGAATCTCCGCTATTCCAACACTGGATTGTTAATATTGGTCAGGCCATACTGCTAAGACAGTTTTTATAAGCAATGATCAGCCCCCCTTCTGCTGCCAAAACACTTCTGACTTACTGAGGCTTAAACTCCACAAAACCTCTGAAAGTGTCCTGTGGTGTATTAGCAGCATCAGGTTGTGAGGTGGAGCCACCCTGGATGTGTTTTTTCCACCACACCCCACAGATGCTCTATCAGTTTGAGATCTGTAGAATTCAGAGGTCAAGTGAACACCTTGAACTCATTATCATGTTCCTCAGACCATTCCTGAACAATTTGTGCAGTTGGCGCAGGGCACATTCTGCTAAAAGAGGACTGCCGTTAGGGTATGTTGTTGCCATGAACCATTATTTGTTTTTCATGTTTAGGCAGGAAGTGACATCCACATGAATACCAGGATCCAACCACATTACCTAGATGTTTGCACTGCCTGCCATTGGCTTACCTTGTTCTCATAGTGCACCCTCTCTTCTGGTCTCTAAAACCCCCAGCCCGTCCATGTGACTAAAGAAAACATGATTCAACAGACCAGGCCACCTTCCGTTGGTCCATGTGCAAGTTCTGATGCTCAGGTCTTCGTTATGATTTCAGTGGTGGACAGAAGTCGGCTGTACCAGCCTGCAGCTACACTGTAATCCACTGTGTTCTGACACCTTTCTGTCATGGTTTGTGCTACAGTGGGATCAGACTAGCCTTCTCTCCCCATCTATGAGCCCATGACACAGTCACTGGTTCTGCAGTGTCTTTCCTTAGATGCCTTTAAACCACTGCGTACTGGGAACATACTATTTTGGAGATGCTGTGACCCACTGGTCTAGCCATCACAATTTGGACCTTGACCTTTTTCTTCCAACATCTCAACTGTTATTGTAACAAGATCACATTATTCACTTCACATCTCAGTGGTTTTAATGTTGTGGCTGTACAGTGTATACTGTGATTTAAATGTTACACATTTAAGCTGATTGTGTGAATCATGTGTGTAATATATTATTTCACATCTCCACTGCAATGTCCATGGCAGGAAGCTGCCAGCTTCACTTCTGTGGGAATTTCACATGTATGTGTGTGTTTCCTTACATAGAAATTCAATGCCTTATTCTAAATTTTCTACATAATTAAGTTTGTAAACGTGTAGAGACTGAAAGTTTCACAGTGCTGGTGATTGGAACCAGTTGTCTGAAGAGTTTAATGCCTCTAAACCTATTTTTGGTGCTGTTGTATGAAATGTTTACAAAAACATTGCTTGCTGCCTGAGACATTGTTTTATCATTTTGAGGATTATCTGGTCATGGCAGGTGGTTACGATGTGCATTTTAGAACAAAATAGTTCCATAAGAAATCACTCAGAAGACACACGTGAGCTCAGTGGTGGCTTTGGAGAGTAAGTGTCAATATTTGTAATGTAGTCGGATGTATGACTCCTGGTTCCTATCATTCACCCTTGTAACACATGCTTGAGTCAGTAAGTTTCTCTAAAATGCACTGCGTTATGAATGATTTACATGAATGAATGTTTACATTTCAACCATTTATTTAAGTTGATTTTGAAATATTGGTGGACTTCTCCTTTAATCTCTGTCTGGAATCCTAATGCATTGTGGGTTAGTGAAGGAATCTGTCGAGCCTTAAGAAGTTCAGTCGTGTTTTTCCTGAGTCAGTGTTTTGCTCTGTGCACATTCCACTCATAACTGTGAGGAGGCCGGTTGGAGGAGAAAAGAACCTACACACATGCATGTTCTCCTGCTCAGGCTTCTCATATTATTGCTTTGCTGGATTGTGTGTTCACTTTGGATTCTGTTTGCAAGAACTAAACAAACATGAGAATTATAAATACTGTAAAACTGTTGATGTACAGTAGTTACGTTGATGTACTGTTGATTCAGAATTTAAAGCATTCATGTTGAAAATATCAGATTTGCCCATTTTGCCTTTACCAGAAATGGAGCCAGTTATAGCCCACCAATTAGCCTAAATCATAACACACTTGCTTCAAACTGTGCCGCATGTTTAATCTCAAATAGACCTGCTTATGTGATTTCTGACACGTTATGATATACAGTGCAATCTCGGTTTTTGTCATAAATCTGATGTAAACTACCTGATGATAACCGAAACAAATAACTGAAGCAATCAGAAATAATGTAAGTCCAATTAATCTGTTCCAGACACTCCAAAATATTAACACAATTTATATATATTTAATAATTATAGTTTTACATACAGGAAACAATGAGAAATAAATACAAAATACTAATGAAATGGATACATTTCGCTCTGTTTTAGAGTGTGCTGGTGTGGTCTAGCCGGCAGCCTTTGTTTTGCACACCCGTTGTTGGCCGCTGTTTGTTTTCACACCCATTTTCAGGTGGTAGTCAGAATGAACAACAAACAAAGCCAGAATGAACAACAAACGCATGGGTGGATGCTTTGTTTTTGCAAAATTAGCGGCGAGTCACGTGTGCACACTGACGAAAACCGGGCGGATGAACAATAACTGGGACAAAATTTCCTTGGAAAAAAGTCGCCGATTACCAAATTGAAATGCAGGGCAAATGATAACTGAGGTTCCACTGTACTGTTATGTATAAAAATGGACTAAAGTGTGCCAGTACAGCTAAAAACAGTAAATTTTCTGAAACCTGAATTTTGTCCAAAGGTTTCCATTTTTATACATAATAGTATGTCAAATAGTGTCAGAAACCACATAAACAATATAGCTTGACACTGTTTAAGTTAGGGGAGCCCAATCCTGGTCCTGTAGATCTTACCACCCTGCAGAGTTTAGCTCCAGCCTTAATCTAAAACACCAGATCCAGGAAATGAAGGCTTTCAATGTCCTCTCAATATCAAATTCAAGTGTTTTGGATCTGAACTCTCCAGAGTGATAGAAAACCAGGACCAGGATTGTGCCCTCATGGATTAAGGCAGGTAAAGCATGCCATTAGCATGCAAACTGGTGGGTTATACGCTTCCATTTGTAGTTAGTGTTGGAGCTTCATTGGAAGCCTATTTGATGTTTAGTAGAACTGTCAGTTTATCTACTTTAACCACTTTTACACTGTTTAAACTGAATGCATGTGTTATATTGACTGTTCTGTTTTATTCATTTTCAGCTCCTGCACATAGTGCCTTTACCTAGAATGCAGTGAGGACCCCCTCTTGACATTCATCATGCAGTGAAAGTATAATAATGGCATCTGTGCTGGCCAAGGGGACACGGAGGGACCAGTCTGTGGTTTTGGGGGATGTGGACCCTGAAACATGTATGATCGTCTTCAAAAACCACTGGGCTCAGGTAGCTCTGCACTTTAAAATTTTCTTCATTTACAAACCGGATTCCAAAAAAGTTGGGACGCTATACAAATTGTGAATAAAAATTGAATGCAATGATGTGGAGATGGCAAATG
>BRDA01004113.1:0-12948 GCA_036984385.1 Crenuchus spilurus | reverse complement strand
AGGTTGTTTATGGACTATCTCCTATTCTAGTGATTAATAGTGTTTATTGAGGTTGTTTATGGACTAATATCTCTTATTCTAGTGATTAATAGTGTTTATTGAGGTTGTTTGTGGGCTAAAATGACTACCTCATGTTCTAGTGTATCCATGATATTCCAAAATAAAAAGCATGTTCTCACAGAAAGTTCTTGTTGACCCCAACCGTTTGGGTGTTAGTGTATACATGTGCATCTCAATAAATGAGAATATCATCGAAAGTTCATTTCATTCAAAAAGTGAAACTCGTATTATATAGATTCATTACACACTGAGTGTCTGTTTCAAATGTTTATTTATTTTAATGTTGATGATTATGGCCAACAGACAATAAAAGCCCAAAAGTCAGTCTCTCAAAATATAAGTATACTGTGAAAATGTTCAATGTTGTAGACTCACTGTGTCGCACTCTAATCAGCTACTTAACACAAAGCACCTGCAAAGGTTTCATAAGCCTTTAAATGGTCCCTCAGTCTAGTTCAGTAGACTGCACAGTCATGGGGAAGACTGCTGACAGTTGTCCAGAAGGCAGTCATTGAAACCCACAAAATGTCATTGCTAAAAAAGTGGGCTGTTCACAGAGTGCTGTGTCCAAGTATATAAAAGGAAAGTTGTGGTACAAAAAAGTGCACAAGCAACAGGGAAAACTGCAGCCTTGAAAGGACTGTCAAGAAAAGGCGATACAAGAATTTGGGGGAGATTCATAAGGAGTGGACTGCTGCTGGAGTCAGTGCTTCAAGAGCCACCACACACAGATGTATCCAGCACATGGCCTACAACTGTCACATTCCTTGTGTCAAGCCACTCATGACTCAGAGACAACGTCAGAAGCGTCTTAACTGGACCAAGGAGACAAAGGACTGGACTGTAACTCAGTGAACCAAAGTCCTGTTTTCAGATGAAAGTAAATGTTGCATTTAATTTGGAAATCAAGGTCCCAAAATCTGGAGCAAGAGTGGAGAGACACACAATCCAAGCTAGTCTCTGAGCTGAGGTGTATTGTGAAGTTTACAATCAGTGATGGTTTGTGGAGTCATGTCATCTGCTGGTGTTGGTCCACTGTGTTATATCAAGTCCATTTTAGAGCACTTCATGCTTCCATCTGCTGACAAGCTTTACGGAGATGCAGATTTCATTTTCCAGTAGGACTTGGCCCACCAGACCCAACAATGCAGACGAGCTGAAGGCCACTATCAAAGCAACCTGGGCTTCCAAACCACCTCAACAGTGCTACAGGCTGATCACCTCCATGCCACACAGCACTGATGCAGTAATTTATGCTAAAGGAGCCTCAAACAAGAACTGAGTGTATATACTGTACATACTGTTCAGTAGAACAACATTTATGTTTTAAACATCATTTTTTAATTGGTCTTATATAATATTCTAATGTTCTGAGATTCTGAGTTTTGGGGGTTTTTTGGCTGTCGGCCAGAATCATCAACATTAAAAGAAATAAACATTTTAAATAAACACTCTGTGTGTAATGAGTCTATATAGTGAGTTTCACTTTTTGAATTGAATTACTGACATAAATTAACTTTTTGATGATATTCTAATTTATTGAGATGCACATGTGCAGTGACATGCAGACGTTTGTGCACCCCTGATCAAAATGACTGTTTAGCAAGTTGAAGATGACAATTATCTCCCAAAGGCCTAAAGTTAAAGATGAAACACACTTTTCCATATTTTAAGCAATATCGGTGTATCATTTTGGTTTTGTACAATTTTAGAGTGAAAAAGGGAAAGAATTACCTTGCAAATATATGGGAACACTGGGAGATTTGAGCTCTCATATAACTTTAATCGAGGTCTCAGACCTTAATTGGCCTGTTAGGGTTATGGCTTGTTCACAATAATTGTTAGGAAAGGCCAGGTGATGCAAATTTCAAAGCTTTATAAATACCCAGACTTCTCTAAACCTTATCCCAAAAACAGCAGCCATGAGTTCTTCTAAACAGCTGCCTAGCATTCTGAAAATGAATATAGTTGAGGCCCTCAAAGCAGGAGAAGGCTGTAAGAAGACAGCAAAGCGTTTTCATGTTGCCATTTTTCTGTTTGAAATGTAATTAAGAAATTGTAGTTAACAGGAGGTCAAGATAAGGTCTGGAAGACCAAGAAAAATGTCAGAGACAGCTGCTCATAGGATTTCAAGAAAGGCAAATCAGAACCCCTGCTTGATCTGTAAAAGACCTTCAGGAAAATTTAGAAGACTCTGGAGTTGTGGTACATTGTTCTACTGTTCAGCGACACCTGCACAACTATGGCCTTCATGGATGAATCATCAGAAGAAACCCTTTCCTACGTCCTCACCACAAAATGCAGCATCAGGAGTTTGTAAAAGAAGATCTAAACAAGCCTGATGCTTTTTGGAAATAAGTCTTTTGGACCGATAACGACCTCTTTGGCTGCAATTAGCAAAGGTGTGTTTGGAGAAAAAAGGGTACAGAATTTTATGAAAACAACACATCTCCGACCATTAATGAGGGTGGCGCAGTCATGCTTTGGGGTTGTGTTGCAGTCAATGGCACAGTTCACATTTCACAAGTAGAGAGAAGAATGGATTCAATGAAATTCCAGCAAATTCTGGAAGCAAACACAACACCACCTGTAAAAAAAACGCTGAAGTTGAAAAGAGGATGTCTTCTAAACATGGGTTATGATCCTAAACACAACTCAAAATCCACAATAGACTACCTCAAGAGGTGCAAGCTAAAGGTTTTACCATGGACCTCACAGTCTCTTGATCTTTGAAAGTCTGTGGATAGACCTCAAAAGAGCAGAGCAGCAAGACGGCCCAGGAGTCTCACAGAACGGTAAGAAAGGATGAAAATCCATCAAACAAGAATTGAAAGGCTCTTGGCTGGCTATGAAAAGTGTTTACAAGCTGTGATACTTGCCAAAGGGGGTGTTACCAGGGACTAACCATGCAGGGTGCTTGAAGTTTTGATTATTATTTTGAAAATGTAAAAGATGAAAATATTAAAAAAAATGTTTTTGCATAAAACACAAAGAGAATGTGTCAACTTTAATTTTATACCTTTTAGAGATCATTTCATCTTCAACTTGCTTAACTCTGTACGGTAACATATTTTGACTAGGATTGCCCAAACTTTTGCATGTCATTATATATAAATTTAGAGAGATATTGTAGGCTGCACTGTGATCTGTGTCCACTGGCTTTGCTGTGAGGCTGAGTGTAAAGCTCACTACACTGGTGTGTGTTTTTGGTTGACAGTGTGGCCTTGTCTGTGTGTGTGTCTGTGATGCATGAATATTGTGCTAGTTGCATGGCTGAGCACTTCTGAGTGTGTCTGTGTGTTTATAGCCACAATATGGAACTATTTTCTTTGTTGTTTTTCATTTATTTCTTTATATCGGTTCAGTTCAGGGTGTTTGTTGGCAGGACAAATAACAGCACATTTGTAGGAGGCTTGAGGCTACAGTGTTTAAAAATATTCTTTCTCTATTTCTGTCTCTCTCTCTCTCTCTCTCTCTCTCTCACTCTCTCCACTCACTTTATATTCTAATGTTGTCTCTTTCCACTCTTTGCTCTATATTATCTCTATTTTCTCTCTCATATATTGTCTCAATTTCTTCTCTTTTCTATATTATCTCACTTCCCTCACTCTTCTGTATTGTCTCACTTTTCTCACTCTATTCTTAATTGTATTTCACTTCTCTCTATTCTGTAGTATTTCTTTTTTCTCATTCTATTTTATATTGTGTCTCACTTTTCTCCCTGTATTCTATATTGTATCTGTTTCCTATTTTTTATATATTGTTTCTTTTCTCACTCTTCTATATTTCTCACTCTATTCTGTATCATATCGCACTTTTCTCACTTATTTTATCTCACTTCACCATCATTTTGTCTGTTTTCTCACTATATCCGTCTTCACACTCTATACTATATTATCTCTCAATTTCTCGCTCTCTCTCTCTCTCTTTCTCTCTGTCTCTGTCTCTCTCTCTCTCCCTCCCTCTCTGTCTCTTTGTTTCTGTCTCTCTCTTTCTCTCTCTGTCTCTGTCTCTCTCTCTCCCTCTCTGTCTCTCTGTCTCTTTCTCTCTCTGTCTCTCTCTCTCTCTCTCTCTCTCTGTCTCTCTCTCTCTCTCTCTCTGTCTCTCTCTCTCTCAACTAAACTCAGCTTTATTGACATGAGATTGTGGTGTATAGTAAACTGTACCCATAGCAGTGAATACAGTGCACATTATTAATAGTGATAACTTTATTTGGGGGAAATTAAATAAAAGGAAACATAATATAAACATCTGCATACTCATATATCTCAGGTTATAGGCACTGGCATGCTGACCTGCGTCCTGATGACACTCCTCTGGAGGCGGGACTTGCATTTACCTGTAAGATGAAAACATCAATCCCCTTTCTGGGCCGCAAAGCTCTCGAATCCCAGAAGGCCGAGGGACTGCATCGTCGAATCGTTTGCTTCACCATTGATGAGTAAGTCGCTGTCATAACCACACAAACAACAACAAAAACAAACATATACTGCTCTGTTTTCCTGCTTTTACTCAGTATTTCCCAGCTGATATCCTGGAGCCCTCCTTCTTCTGCATTGTTTAATATACCTCAGTTAGTTCAGACCTTACAGCGTGGTTCACTCAGAGCTCTTCTGTCTGCTGTATGAAGATATGTTTTTTGAAAAGTTCCACTATATCTTATTTACCTATATCATAATCACCATACAAACCATATACAGATACGTGCATATGTCAAGCAGTGGAACCTTGATTATCGTTTGCCCTGGTTGTTGTAAAATTTGGTTATTGTCGATTTTTAGCAGGAAAATTTTGTGACGGTTATTATTCATCCCCCCGTTTTTTGTCAGCATGCTCATTTGACTCACTGCTAATTTTATGAAAAAACACACATGCATGCATTCATCACTGAGCCACATGTTCTTCGTTTCTCATTGACAGAAACACAATGTTTTCCAGTGTTTGTGTGTTTGTTTAATGAGTTTACCAGAAACAGACCTCTCTGTTTCAATTTCATGAGTATTTTTGTATTTATTTCTCATTGTTGTCTGTGTAAAACTATAGTTATTCTATATAAAATGTATTTTTAATGTTATGGAGAGTCTGGAACAGATTAATTGGATTTACATTATTTCTGATTGGACATGTTGCTTCAGTTATCGTTTGTTCCGGTTCTCATTGTTCACTTTAGGACAGATTAATGACCAAAACCGAGGTTCCCCTGTATGTGTTCCCCTGTATGCTGTGTGTCTGGGACTTTATTCTAAATGACATCCCATGCTGCACCACCACTCCTGCAACCCTCAAGTGCTCTAAAATGTCCTGCTACAGGGCTGCACTGACTTTACACTTGATATAACACAGTGGACCAACACCAGCAGATGATGTTGCTCCCCAAACCATCACTGAGAGTAAATTTGGCATTTCATTTGGAAATCAATGTCCTACAGTCTGGAGGAAGAGTGGAGAGACACAATTCAAGTTGATTGACGGGATGTTGTGTAGAATTTGTGTACATTGTGTTAGGCGCCGGGAATTTCTGGGAGTTTGACATCATTGGTGTAGTCAGAACTTCATTTTATATGGTCCTGATTGCAGAGCAGCAGAAAGTTTTATATCCCAGAGACATCACTGTAGTGAGGATAATAACCACCAAATACCACCCACCAGTTAGTTTCCTTCAGCTAAATAGAAAAAACACCCACCCATTACAATAATGGATGTATTATACAAAGAAAAAATCATTTTAAAATCTTACAAACAGCACACAAATCCTGACCTCACATTTAACTGACATTTAACTGGCTAATTTTAGTCACTATACCCGTCAATAGCCTTGCTTTTAAAGCAGTAGTGTAAGTGTTTTGAAGTTTTAGTTTACTCTCTTTGATTTTCTGTAACTTTTATAGATTTTCTTCACCACAGTCAGCTTCTATGCCAAGCTAAATGATATGTAGCCTGTAGGAAATAGCACAGCTGGTCCCATCAGTAGATGTTAAACAGCAGCACATGACTGATGTGTAGCATGTAGAGTTTGCTGTGGTGATGGACACCCATCTAAATTTTTTTTTTTTTGTGTTACGCAGACTTTTGTTCAGCACAAACTCAGCAACAACAGTGTCAAAACAGTAAGAGTGTCATAAATCTATATTTTGATGAAATCTGCTCTATTTCTAAAGCTTATCATATGTGAGTTGACGTGTTTCACTCATTCAGTCGTTCCTAGATTGAATATTTATGAGATACTTGTGAAGTAAGAGGTCTTTGTTCAGGTGTGTGCTCTTTTGTTTGACAAAATGGGTGTTTTCACACATTCTTGCTCCACTACTCCACCAAAGGAATGTCCGGAATTTCCATGTCATGATATGAAAGACTGATCACGTGAGTGGACGGGGATTAAAAAAAAGCATCTCTTTGACTCGTGGTGAAAAATGTGTTACTGCTTAATTGTACTTCTTTCACAAGAATCTAAAAATATATTTTAGTTACAGTGGTGCTTGAAAGTTGGTGAACCCTTTAGAATGTTCTATATTTCTGCATAAATGTGACCTAAAACATCATCAGATTCTCACACAAGTCCTAAAAGGAGATAAAGAGAACCCAGTTAAACAAATGAGACACAAATATTAGACTTGCTCATTTATTTATTGAGGAAAATGATCCAATATGACATATTTGTGAGAGACAAAAGTATGTGAACCTCTAGGATTATCAGTTAATTTGAAGCTGAAATCAGAGTCAGGTGTTTTTAGTCACTATGATGACAATCAGGTGTGAGTGAGCACCTGTTTTATTTAAAGAACAGGGATCTATCAACGTCTGCTCCTCACAACACATGTTTGTAGAAGTGTATCATGGCACAAACAAATGAGATTTCTGAGCAGCTCAGAAAAAGAGTTGTTAATCAGGCTGGAAAAGATTACAAAACCATCTCTAAAGAGTTTGGACTCCACCAATTCACAGTCAGACAGACTGTGTACAAATGGAGTAAATTCAAGACCATTGTTACCTCCTCAGGAGTGTCGACCAACAAAGATCACTCCAAGAGCAAGGCGTGTAATAGTCAGCGAGGTCACAAAGGACCCCAGAGTAACTTCTAAACAACTGAAGGCCTCTCTCACATTGACTAATGTTAATGTTCATGAGTCCACCATCAGGAGAACACTGAACAACAATGGTGTGCATGGCAGGGTTGCAAGGAGAAAGTCACTGCTCTCCAAAAAGAACATTACTGCTCATCTGCAGTTTGCTAAATATCACGTGGACAAACCAGAAGATTGTTGGAAGAATGTTTTGTGGATGGGCGAGTCCAAAATAAATCTTCTGTTTTAAACAAAGTGTTATGTTTGGAAAAAAGACAACACTGCGTCCAAAGGTGAGTCACACCAGACACTGAAAGCAAAGGTTCACATACTTTTGCCACTCACAAATATGAATTATTGGATCATTTTCCTCAATAAATGACCAAGTATAATATTTTTGTCTTTGTGTAACTGGGTTCTCTTTATCTACTTTCAGGACTTTCACAAAAATCTGATGATGTTTAGGTCATATTTATGCATAAATATAGAAAAATCTACAGGGTTCACAATCCTTCAAGCACCACTGTACAAGCACCATTGTACTGCTGCTAAACAAATCAGTTGTGATTATCAATCACAAACAGGACAAAAAAGATACTAAGCTATTTGTGGAAAAAAATAAGTCTGTCCCCCTCTCTCAGGCAGGAATAGAGTCACATGCTCAGTCCCTTTCAAAAAGTGTTTGGGGGTCTCTCCACAATGTGTACCCATGTCTTCACCCCTGCCTGTCCCTTCCCCTGTTTCTGATTGGCTGGAATAGTGTTTGTTTCTCATTTACAGAGCCATTTTTTATGTTAATGAGAGAATACTGTCAATGTTTGTGAGTGTATGTGAAAATGAATGGAAGTCAATGGGAGGAACGAGGGAAGAAAAGATGACAAAAAAAAGAGTGCGGGTCAGTGTGGCTCTGGACTAGAGCTCTGTTACCTGCCATAATGTAGTATATCAATTTTGGTTGTTGTCGCGCAAATGGAAGCCTGGAATTTGGTATGGCCAAAAATTAATGGAGGTCAATGGGACGAAAATGGATGGCAATAAAACAACAAATAAATGAGTGCGGGTCAAAACAACAGTGAATTTGTCCTCAGGGGCCTGCCCTGATATAGTGTATCCGAAACGGTGCAAGTCGGTCAAGCAGAAGTACAGTAGATGAGTATGCATTTTTGCTCCCCATTCATTCTCTATGGGAAAAAATCCCAGATTAAGGAAGTTTTTAGGAAAACCGCAAATCCGATCAAAATTCTGTATACGAGCCCGGATCACACAATCGGACCGAACAATCTGGAGTTGGAACGGTGTCGATATCTCAAAAACTGCGGGAGAAGAAGCGCGTCAAAAATCCGGCGGAAGAAGAAGAAGAATATATGAAAAATGAATAACAGTATATTGCGCATTGCTTTGCAATGCGCAATATAATAAATATATGATAATATTCAGGGTTCCAGCGGGGTCTTAAAAAGTCCAAAATGCAAAACTTTAAAATTAAGGCCTTAAGAAGTCTTAAAAACGCCCAAATATCAATCCAATGTCTTAAATTAAATTTATTAAAGTCTTACATTTTTACTTTTAATTCCAGAGAAGCGTGGTCTAATTGGAAGTTAGTTTGGCTAACTTCTGCTAACATTGACTAAATGCATCAGTGTAAATGTAGTTCTGTTCTCTGTGTTTGTGGGGGAACTACCGGTGCGGGCAGTTGTCATTAAACTACAAATCCCATGATAACTACATGATAACGTGTCCGTGAATACACTGTTGCCAACTTTTGTTGCTATATTTAGCGAGTTTAGCAAGACTTTTTTTTCCCCAAAAAAGCGACTAGCGACAAATCTAGCGACTTTTCCCGGTGTTACTGGATGTGACGTTATGTTTGTGCTACAATTCTGAGCATGTGTACAGATTTGTTGAACGAGCTAGAAGATTTTTGCACCCACATGAACTCAAAATTGTATACAAATCTCTCCTGCACACTCAACCTCTCTCTCTCTGGTTAATTGAGAATGACATAAAGAAGGAAGTCAAATGCCCTGAGAAGGGGATACAAAGACAAGCTTGCACAACTCAAAACTCTTGAAACTGAGTCTGATGATAAAAAAGAAGAACTCGGACATATGTAGGGTGAGGTTGTATTTAGACATGCTAGTGTTGTGTTGGTAAGGTTACTTGTGTTGAGAATGTAACTATTTTGATTATCTGTGTGAATATCGAATGAAATTAATCATTTTCTATATTAAATTAATAAAAATAAAACGTTTTCAGAATATTTGGGATCATTAGAATGTTTCTGGCAATTTGTGATGTTTTTGAGAATTTCACAGAGACTTATCTTAAAAGGTCTTAATAAAGTCTTAAATTTAACTCACTGAAACCTGCAAGAACCCTGATAAATTACCTTCTTGAATTCAATTATGAACGCAAATGAAATTGTTCATATTCTCTGAAACTGTCTCGATGTGACGTTCCTCAGCAAAAACGTAATTGACTGCAGCATCTTCCTCACATCACAATCACAAAAGCTGAAAAAATTCACCTCGGGCAGATGTATTCTCCTCTCAGACACACACACATGGTGGTTTCTCTGAGTTGAGCTTGCTTACCACAACGCCTAAGGCGTAAAACACTGTTTAGGTGCATAAATGGTATGAAGATGCATAACAAGTCTAGGCCCACAAGCACCCCCATGTCTATGCTCCAGGTTCCCAAAGCTATTAATAATAATATATATCAATAATGAAGCTGTGGTATAATCATAATACACAAAAGATTACGCTGCCCCTGCAATATCATGCACTCAAGGTTATCAAACACCTGTTTGATATGAGGTGATGCTACCAGTCATGAGCAAGAACAAAGTCTCAGATATTCTTCAGTTTGTAGCCTGGCTGGTAGCCATTAAAATATGCCATTTGTGCTGTAGACACAGGAATGAGCCCAGATATGAAGTGGTGAGGAGCTCATTAAGGCCTGCACATGCTGTTCAGACATCGTTGAGAGTGTTGGTGGGAAACAACTGTGTACTGTTTGTTCTCGGAGAATGTTCTCCCCATCTGGACTCCCTTTTGCATATCTCCCTGTGTACTGCATTATAAATACACTGTGCAACATGTCCATGCATTATGAATATAGTTCAAACACACGATTAATTTTACATTTTCAGTAGAGAAGGCTTTGCTTTCACAAATTCACAAATGTTTACCTGGACATGTCATTCAGTATGCTTGGAGACTAAGCAGGTCAAAAGAAGGGGTTCTCCCAAAACTCCATTACTGCAGGCAGCCGTAGCAAGGCTGGTAGAAAAGCAGTCTTGGTTCACATCCAATCCTTCCTTTCTAACAGTCATTTGCTGTCTAAAACTGTGCCAAATTCACTATATGTACAGTCATGTCAGAGTATTATGTCCACATCCTTGTATCTACACTCATTGTCCATGTTATCAGCTCCACTGATCATACAGGTGCACTTTGTAGTTCTACAGACTGTAGTCCATCTGTTTCTCTGTATACTTTATTAGCCTCCTTTCAGGGTGTTCTTCAGTGATCAGGACCCCTACAGAGCAGGTTTTATTTGGGTGGTGGATCATTCTTCAATGATCAGGATCCCTGGAAGATTTCTGGACCTACTCCTGAGCCCATGCAGTGATTTCCAGTACTTCATGCCTATTTCTCCAGGTTCTCTGAATCTTTTGATGATACTATGTACCAGAGGTGGGGGACTCGAGTCTCATGACTTGACTCGAGTCAGACTCGAGTCTGAATTTTTGAGGACTTGAGACTTGCTTGAGTAACGCTGGTGAACGACTCGACTTGACTTTGACTTGGTCTTTATGACTTGAGACTTGACTTAGACTTGAGACAGATGACTCGAAAAGACTTGATTTTTTATTTAAATATTTGCAATTTAAAACCAAAGTTAGAATATTTTATTTTGAAGCACGATCGACTTACTTTACAGTGCATGCAGCACGTAGAAGGCTAAACAGCAGCAATAACGAGCCGTTGTAGCACATGGAGCGAGGAGACCTAATGTTTAATATAATTTTTGTCTGATGAACATGTGAACAGTCAGCTTAAACGCACAAAAATACTGAAACGTGCAGCTTATTTTCTGAGATAATGAGAGAGAAAGGATAGAACATGATGACAGATCAACCTAAACTAAACTAATGAAACTGCGCTAAATAAAAGTAAACACGTCAGATGCACGTCCTTCTACAAACCAATCAGTGTCGAGTGTAGGAAGACGCACACCACGTAAGTGATTACGACAGTACGTGGGTGTGTCATAATAAAAGTCTTGGTGCGCTCGCAAAAATGCAGTGTGAAAACAAACCTAACCGGACCAAATGTATACAAAATAACAAACACACAAAATGTATACAAAAAATAATAAAACAAATAAAAAAAAAACGTGTTTTTTGTATGCCACATACTATTGTTATTTTGTTCTGGTCATATCTACCCTGTCTAGCAACCTTGACATCTAGCATATGTAAAGATAAGATTGCTTACATTTGAAAGTTATGCTAAAGTTTAAAACATTATGTGAATGTATTAATGGTTTGATGTAATGTTTTGTAATGTTTGTAATATTAACATTTCAGACATTGTTTTATAGGTAACAGGTGTACATTTCAGGCAATATGTGTTTATTATTTTTATATACTTATTTTTATTTTATTTGTTATTCAGTTGATGATAAAATACTTTTTTGTGCTCAGAAATGTTCATTAAGAAGCACCTTTGAGAGATGCAGTAATAGGTTATGGAGAAATTGCACAACCCTCTTGATGGGGGAAATAAGCCTTTAAGTAAGTTATGTAATTGTATGTTTGAGGTATATTTGATGTTTAATAGGTTTAGTTTATGTTGAAATAAAACTCATGTTTGTATATGACCGTCTATATTGATTTAAATGTGTAAACTGGGGTAGATTAGACCATATTTGTATGACTTGACTTGTGACTTATAGCAGAGACTCGACTTGACTTGCTTGGTTCTCACCACAGTGACTTGGGACTTGCTTGAGACTTGAAGGCAATGACTTGAGACTTGCTTGTGACTTGCACATGAGGGACTTACTCCCACCTCTGCTATGTACTGTAGATGGTATTTTTTTTATTAGTGCCACTTATTTTCCAGCCTTTTGTTGTCCATGTCCTAATTTTTTTGCTATATTTTGCATTAATCAAGTTCTAAATGATTGTTATTTTTAATGAAATGTTAAAATGTCTTATTTTCAACATCTGATATGTATTCTATGTTCCATTGTAAATAAAATGTGTGTGACATTTGCAAATCATTATATTCTGGGTTTTTTTAGAGAAATAACTGGGCTATTTAGGTGACTATTGACTTCAAGTGTTTGTTAGTAAGGTTCTCAGCTCCAGTTTTAAACTAAAGAAGCACAATTGAAATTCTTGCATTTACAAAAGTGAATAATGACCTCAGTATGAATGTGCCATGCTGGGACCTAACAGGTGCTTCCTTTGCATATTTTCAAGTTGTACATGCTTGGGGGAGCACACTAACTGCCCACTTCTGCCCATATCTGGGCAATTTGGGTGCAGGCTATGCATTAGCCAGTGCTCTGTAATTTCAGTTTCTGTTTTGTCCTCCAGGAAAGTACCCATGTTTGGTTTGGAAGCCATCTTCCGTAACGGTGTTCCAGTTGGCCACCTGCGTCGTGCTGAGTTTGGATATGCCATCAACAAAACCATCGGCTATGGATACATACGAAATCCAGATGGAGCGGTGGTGAGTTCAGAGTGATATTCAGGGTGGGATGTGCCAGAATGAAAGTCTTCAGAATGCTCAACACTTTTATTTCTGAA
>BRDA01004112.1:74081-104405 GCA_036984385.1 Crenuchus spilurus | reverse complement strand
AATAAAATATTAGATGTTGGGACCTCCACATCATTGTATTCAGTTTTTATTCACAATTTGTTTAGTGTCCCAACTTTTTTGGAATCCGGTTTGTACATGTGGCTGATATGTGGCCTTAATCTGGCATATATGTGGCCCACATCTTACAATCGGGAGCAGTCTGCCCAAGTACCATCAATCCATGTGGCAAGGGCCAGATGTGGGCCAGAATAATAAAAAAAATATTTTGAAACTGAATGATTAAGGTACGTGAGAAGTGGGAGGAGAAACTAGAGAATTTGAGCTGGACTTCTTACCAACTTGGCTGATTGAGCCTGAAGCCAGACCCCGCCCCTTTTTGAATGACAGGAGTGTCGAGAGAAGTTGTAGACTGAAGAATTCTGAGGTGCAGCACAAAGACTGCCAACAGATGAGATCCTGTCTCCGACTTTACATTTACAAGGTGGCTGTGTCTCATCAACATCAACTAACACACCACCACCACATCAGTGTCACTGACAATGATCCACCTGCTCTGTGGGGGGGGGGGGGTCCTGATAATTGAAGACCAGGACAAATTATAGAGAGAAATAGTCTGTATTGCACCTATATGATCAGTGGAGCTAAAATAAGACAATGTCCTATAAAACGGTCTATAAAGTTCAGTCTTTACAATCTGTTTAACCATCTCATCCACACTACAGTCCTCTCTGCTCTCATGAAGGATCTTTAGCAAAAGTATAGGGACACCAGCTCATTCACTCTTCAACAGATTCTCCTGCTTGTGTTGGAGTATCTATCTCTAGGCTTTGCATTGCTGTGAGGATTTGATTGTATTCAGCCACAAGAAAGGCCAAGACCTTAGATGATCAGCACCACCATCTCATCCACAACTCCGGCAACTCATCTCAAACGTACTGGGCGGTGCAGAGTACACAGTTCCACAATGCTGGAGGGCTTTATACCACTCTAGCCCACACCTGGCATTAGACATGTTGCCAACAGGTTCCCCAGAAAGTTCAATTCTATCACAGGAACTAGACAAGGTTTGTGTTTGTGCTTGAAATGTGTGTCACAGTAAAAGAGCTGTCCACAAACTTTTGAACACATAGTGTACCTTCTAGACGAGACATATAAACTCAATGTGTTGGGCTCAAACTCTCATCTGCAGAGGTCACATAGAGGTCAGGTGACTCACTGCCTTTTATCAATATTGAGTGTTGTGTTTTTGATTGTGCTCACACATTTGACACTGCTGACACATCAGGGGGCATGGAGGGGTGCATAGCTGTGATCTGAAATTTAAAGATCACTTGCGGAATGTGTCAAGATCACTCATTCTCGCACCAGAGTGCACGTGAGTTCCAGAGAAAGCAGAGAAACACCAGGAGCTGAGGTCAGTATAGTTCAACACAATGAGCTACAAATACAGAGTAAACACAGAACATACAACAGAGACTGAGCATCAGCACAGTAACAGACAGACAAACACAGACAGACAGAAAGACAGACTCAGAGAGAGACAGACAGACAGAGACAGACAAACAGACAGACAGACAGACAGAGACAGACAGACAGACAGACAGGCAGACAGACAGAGACAGACAGACAGACAGACAGAGACAGACAGAGACAGACAGACAAACACACAGAGAGACAAACAGAGAGACAGACAGACAGACAAACAGACAGAGATACAGACAGACAGACAGACAGACTCAGAGAGAGACAGACAGACAGAGACAGACAAACAGACAGACAGACAAACAGACAGAGAGACAGACAGACAGACAGACAGACACACACAGACAGAAAGACAGACTCAGAGAGAGACAGACAGACAGAGACAGACAGACAGAGAGACAGACAGACAGAGAGACAGACAGACAGACAGAGAGACAGAGACAGGCAGACAGACAGAGACAGACAGACAGACAGAGACAGACAGACAGACAAACAGGCAGACAGACAGAGACAGACAGAGAGAGAGACAGACAGACAAACAGACAGAGAGACAAACAGACAGAGAGACAGACAGACAGACAGACAGACAGACAGACAGACAGACGTGTACCAATGTGCATTATCTGATTTATTAGGTGGTGCATTTTCTGGCAGGAGGCCTTAAATGGCATACACCTATAACTCTTTTTCTGTTAAGCTAAGCCTGAAATGTTAGTGCTACACATATGTGACACCTGTGTGACCATAAAGGGGGTGTTTGTTCTGGCAGGTGTGCAGGATCTGGCACAACACACTGTGCAAAGCAATATAAATGACTTTCACACATCCAACACATATGTGAGATCTGCACTTAGTGGTTTATAAATAGCCACATCCAGTGTTCTCGATGGTCATTTTCGTCTCCACCCATCTCCACCCATCCCCACCTCACACTTTTACAGTGTAATATTGCCGTGGTACATGCTTTACTGCCAGGGGGATGACTTCGTGTGCCAGAGAACGGTATGGCAGCTCTGTTATTTCTTATGACAGAATGTAACCTTCCACTCGCAGAAGGTCACTTCATATACACTCTTGTCAGTCCTGACACGCTGTGAAACATCAGCCTGTGAGAGTAACATAAAGCCCATTACAACAAACCTCAGAACTAAACACTGTATCACCAACACAGTGATCAAAACCAGCATTTAAACCAGACAGAAAACACCAAGCACACTGAACACTGTATCACCAACACAGTGATCAATACCAGCATTTAAAACAGACAGAAAACACCGAGCACACTGAACACAGTATCACCAACACAGTGATCAATACCAGCATTTAAAACAGACACAAAACACCGAGCACACTGAACACTGTATCACCAACACAGTGATCAAAATCAGCATTTAAACCAGACAGAAATCACAGAACACACTGAACACTGTATCACCAACACAATGATCAATACCAGCATTTAAAACAGACAGAACAGACTGAGCACACTGAACACTGTATCACCAACACAGTGATCAATACCAGCATTTAAAACAGACAGAAAACACCGAGCACACTGAACACTGTATCACCAACACAGTGATTAATACAAGCATTTAAAACAGACAGAAGAGACTGAGCACACTGAACACTGTATCACCAACACAGTGATCAATACCAGCATTTAAAACAGACAGAACACATTGAGCACAATGAACACTGTATCACCAACACAGTGATCAATACCAGCATTTAAACCAGACAGAAAACACTGAGCACACTAAACACTATCACCAACACTGTGATCATTACCAGCATTTAAACCAGACAGAAAACCCTGAGCACACTGAAAACTGTATCTCCAACACAGTGATCAATACCAGCATTTAAACTAGACATGAACATGCTGGGCACACTGAACACTGTATCACCAACACAATGATCAATACCAGCATTTAAAACAGACAGAACAGACTGAGCACACTGAACACTGTATCACCAACACAGTGATCATTACCAGCATTTAAATCAGACAGACAGAAAACACTGAGCACACCAAACACTATATCACCAACACAGTGATCAATACCAGCATTTAAACCAGACAGAACACACTCAGAACACTGAACACTATATCACCAACACAGTGATCAATACAAGCATTTAAAACAGACAGAACATACTGAGCACACTGAACACAGTATCACCAACACAGTGATCATTATCTGCATTTAAACCAGACAGAACAGACTGAGCACACTTAACACAGTATCACCAACACAGTGACCAATACCAGCATATAAATGAGACAAAACACACCAAGCACACTGAACATTGTATCACCAACAGAGTGATCATTACCAGCATTTAAACCAGACAGAAAACACTGAGCACAGTGAATACAGTATCACCAACACAGTGATCATTACCTGCATTTAAACCAGACAGAATACACTGAGCACACTGAACACTGTATCACCAACACAGTGATCAATACCAGCATTTAAACCAGACAGAACAGACTGAGCACACTGAACACAGTATCACCAACACAGTGATCAATACCAGCATATAAATGAGACAAAACACACCAAGCACACTGAACACTATCACCAACACTGTGATCATTACCAGCATTTAAACCAGACAGAAAACACTGAGCACACTGAACACTATATCACCAACACAGTGCTCATTACAAGCATTTAAACCAGACAGAATACACTGAGCACACTGAAAACTGTATCACCAACACAATGATCACTACCAGCATTTAAACTAGACAGAACATGCTGGGCACACTGAACACTGTATCACCAACACAATGATCAATACCAGCACTTAAAACAGACAGAACAGACTGAGCACACTGAACACAGTATCGCCAACACAGTGATAATTACCAGCATTTAAACCAGACAGAAAACACTGAGCACACCAAACACTATATCACCAACACAGTGATCAATACCAGCATTTAAAACAGACAGAACAGACTGAGCACACTTAACACAGTATCACCAACACAGTGACCAATACCAGCATATAAATGAGACAAAACACACCAAGCACACTGAACATTGTATCACCAACAGAGTGATCATTACCAGCATTTAAACCAGACCGAAAACACTGAGCACACTGAACACAGTATCACCAACACAGTGATCATTACCTGCATTTAAACCAGACAGAACAGATTGAGCACACTGAACACAGTATCACCAACACAGTGATCAATACCAGCATATAAATGAGACAAAACACACCAAGCACACTGAACACTGTATCACCAACACATTGATCAATACCAGCATTTAAACACAGTATAGAACACACTGAGCACACTGAACACTGTATCACCAACACAATGATCACTACCAGCATTTAAACACAGTATAGAACACATTGAGCTCAGCTACAGGTCTACATGATCAGATTTTAAATGTTTTAATCTGTGATCTGAGTGTTAACAGTGTGTCATATCTGTTCTACTTACTGAAGTATTTATTCTACAGTGTTCTATTATATTCTATTCCATAGCGATCTATTCTGTTAAATAACATTTCAATCTATTGTACTCTATTCTATTCTACATCATTCTATTCTATTCTATAATTTACTATTTTATTTCTTCATTATTTTCTATTTTTTTCATATATTACTATATTCTAATTATAATCTATTCTATTCTTATTTTATACAATTACATTCTCAACTACACTTTTCTGTAATATTCAACACTACTGTATTATTTTCTAATCTATTGTTTCTAATATATTTTATGCCATTCTATTCTATTCTATTTTATTCTATCCTATTTTATTTTATATTCTTTTCTATATTAATATATTCTTATTATAACCTATTCTATTCAATATTTTATTCTCTAATACTGTATTATTTTCTATTATAATGTTTGTAATATATTAGTTTTTATTCTGTTCTATTCAGTCTACTTAAACAGACAGTATATCCTCCTCATTCCTGTCGATTATATTTTTATGGGTTTTATAACAACAGCAAATTTTACATTGTCACACTCATTGTTATGCACAATTTTGGCTTTCTATTGTTTGGTTAGAGACACTGAGGTTATTGTTAGCTTCTTAAAATAACATTACATTTATTTTTTCAGGTGAATGTTGTTATGAAAGATACTTTAGAGCGGTTGGATTTGTGTCTTTATGTTGGAAAATGTTAAAGTAAAGCTCAGAAGAGGAAACGTACAGGACTCGATTTGTTTGCTTTATTGATGATAATAAATATCTTGTATAATGATGTTCAGATGTAAATATCTGAACAAAAAAAATAACTCAAAGTCAATTAAAGGGCTGAAATCAGCTTCCATTTTTACAAAACACTCTTCTTAAAGTGTCCAATCTCAGGAGTGAGGAGGAGAAACAATGAGACACAGCTGTCTTTTCTTATTGCTGGTAGAAGTCATGAATCACAGGAGCAGGAGAAAAACAGACGCTTCCCTGTCAAATAATATACGTCTCCATGTGTTCTTCAACCACTCGTTTTAAAGTGAAAATCCATTCAGTGCAGCAGGGGCTCCCGTATAATTAATCACCTGAAAACTCAGCAATACAAGCTGGAGAGAATGTAACCACAGCTCATTGTGACCTCACTTCCACCATCTCTTTTCTCAGCTTATTGATCACCTGCCTGTTCAGAGGAGCCCACAAAGGCACCGCACACCATAACGTGTCGAACAAGTGCTGTAACATTAATGACTCTGCAAATCAGCTTCCCTCTCCAGACCCGCATGGCTTTCAAGAGCCGCCATAAAAACAAAGTTGTCAAGGAAATAAACGTCACGATCTGAGGAGCCAGATCAGAAGGCTCGGTAACGACCTTGCAGGTTTCCAGCAGCTGGTCCAGAGCAAATTAACACCCCTGGTGGCTAATGAATTAACACCCCGGCGCTTTCAGCAAAAGCAGAACGGCGTGATCCTCAGGGCATTAACGCCAGGCTGCCATCTGAGGATCAACAGTCCAGTTTCAACGTGATGAATTCACAGCTGGAGGCCTGGACTGATATCTACAGAGACCTGAGGGATGTGCTGGTGTTGTTGTCAAGTCTGAGCCAAGACCAAGACTTTTAATAGTTGAGTCAGAGTCAAGACATAGAATTTTAGTAGTTGAGTCAGAGCCAAGACCAAGACTTTTAGTAGTGGAGTCAGGGCCAAGACCAAGACTTTTAGTAGTGGAGTCAGAGTCAAGACCAAGACTTTTAATAGTTGAGTCAGAGTCAAGACCTAGAATTTTAGTAGTTGAGTCAGGGCCAATACCAAGACTTTTAGTAGTGGAGTCAGAGTCAAGACCAAGACTTTTAATAGTTGAGTCAGAGTCAAGACCAATACTTTTAGTAGTTGAGGCAAAGTCAAGACCAAGACTTTTAGTAGTGGAGTCTGAGTCAAAACCAAGACTTTTAATAGTTGAGTCTGAGTCAAGACCAAGACTTTTAGTAGTTGAGTCAGGGCCAAGACCAAGACTTTTAATAGTTGAGTCTGAGTCAAGACCAAGACTTTTAATAGTTGAGTCTGAGTCAAGACCAAGACTTTTAGTAGTTGAGGCAAAGTCAAAACCAAGACTTTTAATAGTTGAGTCTGAGTCAAGACCAAGACTTTTATTAGTTGAGTCAGAGTCAAGACCAATATTTTGGTAGTTGAGTCTCAGTCAAGACCAATACTTTTAGTAGTGTATTTTGAGTCAAGACTTTTAGTAGTCAAGACTGAGACAACACTGAGTCAAAGACAACAGTAACACTGAGTCAAGACTGAGACATACTGAGTAAGAATTAAAACCGAGACATTTAGTAACTGAGTGCAAGTCAAGACCAAAACTTTTATTAGTTTAGACAAGTAAAGACCAAGACTTTTAGTAGTGGAGATGGAGTCAAGACTGAGACCAGGGCACATCGAGTCAGAGTCAAGACTGAGACAATACTGACTCAAAGACAACACTAACACTTGAAGTAGTCAAAATGAAGTCAAAACCGAGATTAGGAAGCAGAGTCTGAGTCAAGATCAAGACTTTTATCAGCTGAGTACAAGTCAAGATGAAGACTTTTAGTAGTCAGTTCAAACCTGAGAATAGTAGTGCTTGAGACCTAGACAAGACAGAGACAAGACCGAGGCCGAGAGTGGCTGAGACTAAGAAAAGATAGAAACCAATTGAATATTTTTTCATGATATTAAAATAAAACAATAAATAAAATAAAGTTTGTAAATAATTGTAAATTCATTATTATTCATAAACGACATATACTCTATATCTATCTATCTATCTATCTATCTATCTATCTATCTATCTATCTATCTATCTATCTATCTATCTATCTATCTATCTATCTATCTATCTACAGGGGTTAGACAATGAAACTGAAACAGCTGGTTTTAGACCACAGTAATTTATTAGTATGGTGTAGGGCCTCCTTTTGAGGCCAATACAGCTTCAATTCAAAGTCCTGCACAGTGGTCAGAGGGATTTTAAGCCATTCTTCTTGCAGGATAGTGGTCAGGTCACTTCGTGATGCTGGTGGAGGAAATCGTTTCCTGACTCGCTCCTCCAAAACACCCCAAAGTGGCTCAATAATATTTAGACACAAAGACTTGCTGTCTTGGTCACAGATGCGCCAGCAAGACGTGCACCAACAATTTGTCCTCTTTTGAACTCTGGTATGTCACCATAATGTTGTGTGCATTGTAATATACTATATAACTGTGCTCTTACCTGCTAACTGAACCTTCACACTCTGCTCTTACTGGTGCAATGTGACATTAATGAAGATTGGCCACCAGACTGGTCCAGTTTAGCCATGAAACCTCCCACACTAAAATGACAGCTGTTTCAGTTTCAGTGTCTAACCCGTGTATATACACACTCAATATAAAATATTATATTTCTTTATGTAGTATGTAAAATTTAAGGTATGTGTACCTAATGATGTGGCCAGTGAGTTTATATTGGACTGAATGCTAAAGCTTACAAATATCAGATAAATATCATTAAATCATTTTGTTAGACTGTAGCCACGCTATCTGTATGCTGTTCTTTCCCAAGTTCTCTCTCTCACCTCGTCTCCTTCTCTGTCTCCCCTCACACGCCCTCACTTAAAGATCTAGCAAGAAAAACAACAGCTTGCTAATTTGCAACAGCCGACATTTTATTTATTTATTACATTTTCTCCACACCTCACACGCTGACAGTTCCTTAATTTGGGCCCAGGGTACTGCAAGGTGCACCGAGACTATGCATCAGGTGCTTCAGTAACATGTATGCATGCTAATGCTCAGGCAGAGACAGGGAGGGATAGAAAAAGAGAGCAAGAGACATCAAGAGTGAACACCCAAGCCTGTACACTTGTTAAAGGAAGCGCGTTTGATTGATAGGCTTGTGAAGACATCTAACAGGTGGAGAACACACTACTCTGCTCGCTGCCTGTCCCGGCACTCTGCCACTCTGGAGAAATGCTGTCCGCTTGCTGACCAAATGCAGTAAAGTGAACCAAGCCGGCTCAGGTCCACGTTCACTTGTGTGGGCTAATTGCAAAAGCTTGGCCCTGCTAATCATTAAAGAGTTCCAGATTGGTCTGAGTGGTCTAATTTAAAGAAATACTCCAAGCTTAGAGTCTCAGACAAACGTTAAAGGGTTTAACAGCCATTCAACATTAATACCACTCAGGTGAAGTGATGTGGCGGTGGTGTGTTAGTGTGTATCTTCCTAGACAATAAGAAAACTTGGTTCTTGTATAGTAGATGTGTTGCACGCTTAAGCAAACCAAATAGTTATGACCGGAATACCAGGTTGGAGCACTTGCTTGTGGAATTTTCCTCGTCAGCAGTGGTCGGCCTCAACCAGTGACCTACAAATCTCAATCTGATCATCAGAGGTACAAGCAAGTCCAATTCAGGGTTCCTCACAATATACAGGACTTGGTACTGGTGTCACCACAAGACACCGTCAGAGGTATAGCGGTGTCCATGACTCAGTGGGTCAGAGAGGACCAAGAGCATCCATCCTTTCATCCATCAATCCATGAACGTCTTTCTGCCATTTTTGTTTACCATGTGCTTTGTTGCACTCGCAGTTTCTGTTGTAGGTGCTAAAACAGATTTTGGTTTCGCTGCTCTTCAGCTGAGTTGTAAAATTAATAATTAACATTAATAGCTTCTCTAATGTACTGACTATGTTCCTCTGCCTTTCCGGCACAATTACATCCTCGTTTGTAAGGGCTGGTGTCGTTGTTAGGTTACGTGTGTATGTGGCGGAGTATTATGTATAGACATTCAGTCACTGACATTATCGTACAATATCGACACTCCCAGAACATCTCTCAGCCAATCACATTAGGGATGAGAACCAACTGTGTTATGATCATTATTTAGACCGGCTGTGGTAGTCATTGTTATGAGCAGGCTTTAACTTTACTGGTACATTTGTTAGCTTTAGGTTTACTAATGCTACGTAAACAAAGTCAGTATTACTAACTCAGAAACGTTTTGCTATATTCCCGAATTTAATGCGACTATGACTAGTGCTTAATTTGTGATGGGTCTTGCCAGAACAAGCATCTCTCGTTTTTTGAATGCCTGTGTTCCTCAACTTATTTATATCGATCCAACACATTTTTTAAAAACAGGGATTTATTTATAAAATAAAATTTGTTTGGGTGTAACATAATGTGTAGAGGTTTGTAGATGTTTGTAGTCACGTAGTTACAGTCACATTTTGTGTGTTCATGAATGAGGAGAGCGTCAACGGTGAGATTTGGAAATGGCGTAAAAAAAAGACAACCGACTCTTACGTAAGTAAGGAAAGGTGATGGGGATGCTAAAAAAGATGCTAAAAAAGGGAGAGTGGAATGGATGGCAGTGGTAAACCCAGCACTAGCAGTGACATTGCTAGTTTGGCGCCAGAGAGAAAGACGTCAGAGACCAGGAGTTCAGAGAGGGTTGTTTCAGCAGAGACACTAGCGACGTGCCTATAGAAGCAGACGATACCATGTCAGAGTCCGCAGACATTTGGACAGCGGCTCAGTTCAAGTTGAAGCAAACCTACTATACATGACTTGTAATGGTGGCTTCAAACCTGGGCTGCAAGAAGGCAGGACTTTTTTATTTGGTTTATTTGTAGGACACCATGGTCGAGGAAAGCTAAACCATTCTGCCAGTGGCATCTCTGAGATTTTACGGTTGCAGCTCCTTATTGTACTGCAGTCATTAAAGCTCGGTCTGTCTTAACGAATGCTACTATGTTAGGTGGACACTGTTGAAGCACTGTTGCAGCTAAATGTTCCAGGACTTTTGCCATCACTGCCAACTTGGTGGATCATCCCAACTTCATTATTCCATTACCTGATGTTTTACAAATTAAACCAATATATGTAGATGATAAATGAATAAAAATGGCTATTCGCTATCTGCCCTTATAGTGACGCATGAACGTGTCAAATGAATCTGATGTATTTAGTAAAGGAACACAATAAAAGTCATTGTACAGTTTTTTCTATTGACTTGTCCATTCTTTCAGGTGAAGGCATCACACGAGTTGACTGCATGCTGCAGACAAAGTGGAATATTCCTTTAAATACCACAATCTCTCCGGTGAGAGACCCCAGACGACTTGGCGAGGTGTTTCAGATGTACAACTCCTGAAAAACTCATTTCTCCCTTCTCGGAGGTGTGTTGCGGGCAGGGATTTGTGGCTCTCTCTCCTTTAGGTCTCGTCTGTCACGCGGTCCTCCTCGCTCGGCTATCCTTCCTCCCGGGCCCCGCGAGTGTTGGACGAGCCCGAGCTGTTGCTATGGCAACCAGCTGCGGTAGAAATGATCACGTTATTAGATGTCTCTGACTGCAGGCAGACAAACTACTTGATATGAGCGAGAAGGGAAAGAAAGAGAGCACAAGAAGGAAAAAATCAAAGCAAGTAAGAAACCAATCAGAGCATCGCAGAGCTGTCTCTTCTAATAGAGAGAGAGAGAGAGAGAGAGAGAGAGAGAGAAAGACAGACAACTGTATAACTCTCTCAACCCTCTCTCAACCCTCAACACACAAACCAGCGAGTCTCTCCGAGTCACTCATTAAGGCTGGAGAGCTTGGGAGGGGTCTCGCTCTCTTCAGAGCTTAACGCAGTCATGCACTGCTACAGTGGACATTACTAACTAGAAAACATGGGCGGAGCATCATCTCTTAAACGTGATGGTTCTTCAAGAGTTCTTTAGTAAAGAAAACGTAGCACTATGAACCCTTTGCATGATTTAAGTGTCTTTTTAAGATTAAGATGGTTCTTAAAGTGAAGTGTCATAGATGGTTCTATACAAGAGCTTTTAGAAAAAGGTTCCTCTATAATTACAAGCATGGCATTGTGAAAATAGCAGAACCTTCTTAGGTGCTATATAATATCAACCTAAAGAACCCTTTAACCATGCAACAGGTTCCTTGTGTGTTCATACCGTAGTTCTATATAGAACAATTTTCTTTACTAAAGAAGCCTTAATAATTTTAGGAATGCACTTCCCCTGCTGGCAGGCTGCAGTATGTTGTGTAGCTCCGCCCATTCTCATGTGTTCTACATTGACAAAACAGACCAGTTGTTTTTCTTGTCTAAATGATTGAAAGTGTCTGATCTCAGCAGTTAACTCTCTGTACTTATACTGGCATCATTTTTCCTCCCAGAAATTAGTTTTGAAACTATATTGTAAGAAGGCATGGTTACACTGGGAATGAAATGATTGACAGCCTTGGTTGAGAGATGCCAGCTGAAGCCAGGGTGGGCAGGTAATTAAAAAATGAAGTCGCAGGTGGCAATTCAAATGTCGCAGAGCTACTTTCAAAATTCTAATAATTTAATTAATAATATAATAATAAAATAATAAAACTAATAATAACATTGTAAAAATCTTAAAAAAGTATAAATTAGAACATTCAAAACAAAGTAAGATTAGTGAAAGATTTAACAGTAAGTATTAGGAGTGTAAAAAATAACCGGTTTGAATCAAAAGACCGATTTTGACTTAAATGATGTGAGTGCATCGGTACATGGACCCCTGAATCGGTCTATTTGTAAAGTGAACCGGCCGATGGCCCGATTCAAGAGCTGTCAATCGGTTTGGTGTGCTTCTGCTGCACTCTCTCTCTCTCCCTCCCTCCCTCCATCCCCCGCCCCCCTCCCCTCTCTCTCTTTCTCTCTCTCTCTCTCTCATGAACTCATCACAGTCCACATATATACTGTACAACGCTCTGCCGAGCTTAAAATCAAAAGTTTAGAAGGAGTTTGGTCTTTAAATGAAGAACGGAGAACATTTGGTGAGACGACATGGTGAAAGTGGCGATGAGGACGCTAGCACCATTAGCCCAAAGACACGGTATTACGAACACAGAAAAACAGGACTTCTTCAGCCAAAACTCGACCACAACTCTGCTAGAGCTAAAGTAATAACGGCTTCAATAACCCGGTTCACTGTCAAAGACTTAAGACCATACTGTGGGGGAGAATGAGGGCTTTGGGGACTTGTTTAAAACATTGGAGCCCCGGAACCACATCCCAACACGACAGTATTTTACTGTTTTTGAATTCACGTCAAATACAACTTTACTAGTTCTCTAGTATTTCATTAATCTGTCTGAAAGCAAAAACACATTTTTAGTATTCACTTATGTTGAATCAATGTAAAATTATCTATTTTAAACAAGTAACTCATATTATTTCCTACCCTACTATATTGAACCGAATCGTATCAAAATCCTCCTCAATCGAATCGAACCAAATCGAATTGGTCCAATTTAAAATAAATTGTTTCTGAATCGTATCTTACCGCATGAATCGAGATACATATCGGATCGTGATTTATTGGACAGATACATACCCCTAGTAAGTATGCTTGTAGTTCTTTAAGAGCCTGTTTTCTCTTTAAACGTCTTCGGTGTCAGATTTTGGGCTAGTTTCAACTTCTGATGGTGGGTTTTATGCACACTTTGGGCTGGTTGTTTTTGCTGAATCTGGCAACCTTGGCTGCAGCAGATATTTCTAGTTGTTATCCAGTCAACTAACAGTAGTGTAGTTAGCAGTTCTGGACTCAGTAGTTTGTTCTCAAACTTCCATTGGTCTCTCCAAAAGTACGTTCTGGTTTTGGTCGAGTCCGGCTGCTGTTTAAAGTTCTTTTCTTCTTTTAACCGGCTTGTGCCGACAGTGGAGCAGGGCATAAACTTGGTTAGAGGGATCTAAAGCTTTAGTGTGTTTGGTTTGCTTTAACAAGTGGATCTGGCTAGAAATTTGACAATATGGTGATGGTATTTTGGCTTAATTTATTAATTAATTTTGCCACTCACAAATGTGTCATATTGGATAATTTTCCTCAATAAATAAACGAGCAAGTATAATATTTGTGTCTCATTTGTTTAACTGGGTTCTCTTTATCTAGGACTTGTGTGAAGATCTAATGATGTTTTAGGTCACATTTATACAGAAATATAGACAATTCTAAATGTATATAATACAAAGGCATGCAGAACATCATTCAGTCTGTGGTTAATAAAAACCCTGTGTTGCCACCTGGTGGCCGTAACTGCAAGTGCAACAAAACACATGGTAAACAAAAATGACTGATGGATGCTGAAGAAGTTCAGCTATTTTGAAGGTTTCTGTAAATGTTCTTCTTCAAGATGGATTACTTTATCATTATGTTGTTCAAATGTTAATTTTCTGTGCACAATTTAATATTTAAGCATGTGTCCACATCTAATGAACATTCTTAATATACATTACAGCGGGCAGCTCTTTTTTATGGTGCCCTTCCAATCACTAGGCTGGTTCCTTAACCTTCAGCTCACAAAGAGTTAAGACGCAATGTTTCCCTGATCACAGCAAGTCAGATGCCGCGAGCATTTTCAACCTCGATGACTTGGCCCTGCTAATCGTTAGAGGTCCGGATTGGATTGATTGAGCATAAAGAAACACTCCAGGCTGTTTTAAAGGTTTGTTTAGTCTCTGACACATGTCAGATGAGTTGAAAATGGCACCAATGAGCTATAACAATAAAACCACTCACAGATGCATGAGGTGGGAACAGTAGAATAAGAAATGTGACAAAGGCTGATGAGAAAAAGTTACTGGAGTAAACCATGTAGGTCACATGACTCTGGATCAGACCGAAAACAATCATTCTCAGATCTCAGATTGATGTCCTGAGCTATAACAGCCATACAGAGAAGTCCCTCTGGACTCCTCAGAGCTTAAACTGCATGAAGTCTCAGACAAAGAGGAAACACACAGTGTTAACACAATGTATTTGCCCGATCGCAGCACCGCCACTCGCGCCGCAATTGCTAGCATTTCCGATCAGCATGACAATAGACTGGAAATGTCATGTGTTCACAGGCAGCAATTTGTTCACACACTCTTATACAGAGTAGAAGCTGCTACACATGGGTGCCTGCCAAGAGCATCTAACTAGCTGCACATCTGTCCTGTGAAAGGACTGCCATCGCCTCGCGCCAAATGTCAGCCATTAGCAGGTCGAGTTAGCTCTAATGACTATACGTTAGCTTTCAGGTCAATCTTGTCAAATGCAGATTTGCCAAAAGGCGCCGCAGGGATGCTTGGTTAAGAAGACACATCTGATTAGATCTGTAAACATGAATACACACATTCTCAGAGTAGGTAGAACTATGCCACTGACAAGGATTTTGGCCCCTGTAGAAAATATATTAGACTGGGGCCACACCAGGTCAGGTCAGGCTAATCCTGACAGTGCATACATCAGAATTCACAACAAAAAAACATATTTTATAGTTTAAATGCAGTTGTAATAGTGCAGTTATCCATCCATTATCTTCAGAGTCCCCCACACCTTCTCCAGGACATCTTAGCTTAACCCAGAACCGGGTGCCAATCCATGGCTGGGCATGCACACACCAGGACAATTTAGAGTCTTCAAATCACCTAATCTCCTTGTTTTTGGACTGTGGGAGGAAACCAGGAGACTTCGGAGGAAACCTGAAGCAAGAGAGAACATGAAAACTCAAACGGGGATTCAAACTCAAGACTTCAGTGCTGAGAGGTGAGCGTGCCAGTGTGCCACCGTGCCACCCTTAATGGTACTATTATTCCCATTGAGCCCCTCACTCCATCCCCAGGTGTAGTTCATGGCTCAAGAACAATTCACACCTGTTTTGAGGGCAGAATGAACCATTTCAGGTAAACAGAAGGAGCAAATCAGGCCACACAGACAGTATGGATGTTTACATTCAAGAAAAATAAAATGTAACCATTTAAATGAATGTTTAATAGTTAAATATTGAAACAAAAATAGATTTTTAGGGCCCTTGTCAGTCATTCTAACTGGTCCCTCCATACCACACACATTACAATAGGAAGACTGAAATATGAATTAAGTTGATTTAGCCACCAGAGGGCACTGTCTGTTGCTATCTACACTACATGCTCACCTAGTTTTAGAAAATATACAACATCACCACAAACATCTATTCAAGACATGAAAAGACACAAGACTCAGAGTTTAAGTAGCAGTTAAGGGTTGAATCATATGACCAGGTGATGGGTACATTCTGATTTGATAGAAATACAATCTAGCTACTTGACTGTACTCTACCAGTAACACTTTAAAACAGTGTGTTCATGTTTAATGGGTTACTATGTAGGAAACATGCAAGAATGAATGGATAATACGAATACGCACTACTAAGAAATACTCATTAATTACTCAGTAGCGAACAATACAATATATCTGCTTTCATCTGCTTCAGTCTGATATACAGTACAGTGAACCCATCTCTGATGCAGTAGAGCTCTTCCCAGGCTTACTTTGCACACACAGGCTCAATTTCATCTTGATACAAGGCAATCCAACTCAACATGAAAGAGGCTCCACTATTTAAGGCAGGAAACCTGTGCTTTTAAGGTCTGCAGTGAGCATACATTAACTGCGCCAGTTGGGCAAGGTGCTGCCTTTGTCACAGGAGTCTATAGTTAAGAGGTTAATTGAATGATCTATAGAGTAAGCTTGGAAAGGGGTGTGTTGGGGGCACCAGACCTCACTGAAGAGCCTTTTGAAGATGAGCTGATGAGCTCTGTGAAGAGCTGGATGTGAGAATTAGGATTTCTCTGAATTAAGGTGATACCCAGGAGATGACAATAGCAAGCAAATGTATCCATCATTCAAATGCACTGCGTGAAGGACCAATAAACAATTTTTACCTACAAGTTATGTTACTATTTGTAGCTGCAGGACTCGAGTGGGTGATAAAGACTGAAGACTTAATGGTCTGTTAGCTGGAAAAATGCATTTTGCTTCGGCAGCAGTCAGACCCAATACTCAGGTCATTTTTATCCCATTATCATTCAACTTCCTGACAAACGACTGACAAGTGCTATACGAGGACACTATTTATTTACCTCAAATGTACACCACACTGCTGAATCACTGGTCCTGGTCCATTTGAACCTCACTCAAACAGTGAAAAGCCAATGTCTCCATCCTCTTGACCTCTGTGTTACACCTTCAGCGAGAAAATAAGCATCTTCTTCTCACTACAGCTTTACAGGCTTGTCCACCTACATGAACGTTTTCAAAGAATGGAGCTTACAAAGACAGCTGTTCAGAATCAGCAATATGCACTCAAGAGAAAAACATGCAAATGGATGTGTACATATGCTCTGATGGCTGTTTATTCTATGCTCTGTTGCTGGCAAAATCATTTACCATTCTTGTGATGCTGTGACATTTTTTTTCCGGCTACTCATTTCTGTTTACAAGTATGAGTGTTCACATCTGCCAAAGAGGGAGATTTTATGCATTATAGACAAAATTAACTCAGGGATTAACTTCTAAACAATCTGCTGAATTTAATAACGTCAATCTGACTGTTTTTATACATCAACTACATTCATTCATTCATTATCACACCTGCTTCATCCTTATCAGGGTCGCGGTTAGTCCCCTACCCTCTCACCGGGCGCAGGGCAGGGTATTACACTATTCAACTAAGCCCAGGACAGGGCGCCAGTCCATCGCTGGGTGACACACACATACACATATATGCACACACATGGACAATTTAGAGTAGCCAATTCACCTGACCTCCATGTTTTTGGACTGTGGGAGGAAACCGGAGTCCCCGGAGGAAACCCACGCAGACACGGGGAGAACATGGAACATCAGATGTGGAACATCAACTACATGAAATAGACAAAAATGTTGATTTTTTAAATAAGAGAAGCCAATTCCAAGACCAGCTGAGAGATGTAATCTGTGTGTTTTGGATCTTCGCTGGGATCTCCTCCCAGCTGGATATGCCAGGAACAGGTAGGCATCCCGAAGTCATCCTAACCACCCAAATCACCTCAACTGGCACCTCTTGACAGAGGAGCAGTGGCTCTACTCTGAGTCCCTTTCGGATGTCTGAACTCCTCACCCTGTCTCAAAGGGAGAGCCTGGACCCCCTGCGG
Source organism: Crenuchus spilurus (assembly GCA_036984385.1). NCBI lineage: Eukaryota > Metazoa > Chordata > Actinopteri > Characiformes > Crenuchidae > Crenuchus > Crenuchus spilurus. The sequence continues at coordinate 86,507 of BRDA01004112.1, read as the reverse complement.
AGAAAGCTCATTTCAGCTGCTTGTATCTGTGATCTCATTCTTTTGGTCACCCAAAGCTCAGGACCAGGTGAGGTCAACCGGTCAACAGACAACCTTACTGGCTCAGCTCTCTCTTCACCAAAACAGACCGGAATAGAGCCTTCATCACTGCACTAGACCGATCCACCTGTCCATCTCCTGCTCCCTCTTACCATCACTTGTGAACAAGACCTTGAAATATGTAAACTCTTCCCAACCAAGAGAGGGCGCTTCACCTTCTTCTGTACCATGGGCTCAAATTTGTAGCTGCTGATTCTCATCCTGGCTGCTTCACACTCGGCTGTAAACTGGTCCAGTGAGAGCTGGAGGTCCTGGTTTGAGGAAGTCAGCAGGATATCATCCGCAAAAAGCAGATTTAGAGTCCTGAGATCACCAAACCAGACACCTTCCACCATTTGGCTATGCTGAGATTTTCAGCCCAAGAAAGCATTATTTCAGGCTGCGCAGTACTGAAGGGACATTATGCAGTTTCATCTGATATATCAGCTTTCATCTCTTGTAGCTTGATATAACATCAATCAATCTCTTTTATAAATCTTAATAAATGACAATCTAACTCGGGATTAATTGAGACTTGACTATTTAAGGCAGAAGTTCTTAATGTGTGTTCTTAAGGTGCACATGAGCATGCATTAACTGTGCCAGTTGGGCAAGGTACTGCATTTGTCACAGGGGGATGATAATTTGGCTCTATGGTTAAGAAATTAATTTAATCTTTGGCATAAACTTGGGTAGGGTGTGTGTCTAGGACTCCTGGATATGTCAAATGAATTTCAGTTTTTCAGCTTTTACATTTTGAGCCATCAAAATATTATTTTCAGGCTGCGCCTGATTTGTGCCACAAGATGGCACCCTTCAGCAGCACAGAAACTGAGTGCTTGTTCCAGTGTTTTTTGAAAACATGACACAGTTTATTTGAAGCAAAAATATCCATAATTCATGTAAAAAATTAACAATTTGAGTAAAAAGAAAAGGGTTTCAGTTTTCATATGAGACCTCAAAATGTAAAAAAATGGTTGAATACAGCAGGAGAAAGGATTAAAAACAGGGAAACTCTCCCAAAATCTGGAGTGTTGGTAGGTATGAATGTCCACAAAAAGTCATTTTTCATAAGTGAACACATATTTACGTCCAACACAGTGAACTGTTGCATGTGTTGGCATCTTAAACAGATTAAAAGCAAATCCACGAAACTACCAATCAAATACTTTTCAAAACAGGTAAAATGAAGCACAAATGAAGGTCCATTTAAGTCGCTCTTTGCAAATGCTGCTAAAAGCCTAGTGAGGCATTTGAGATTATAAACCAGTTTATTTTATAATTTTATTAAGTTTTTGCCAATTTTTATCTCCTTCCCAATGTAGTAGTAGCCAATTAACCCATCCCATCCACTAGGGGGCTCTCACCATCACTTTGCACTGTCCCTGACTCTAGAAGGGTGAAGACAAGCACAAGCCTCCTCCGTTGAATGTGATGCAGCCACCACCTCTTTTTGAACTACCGCTGATACACTGATACCACTGATCACTGGGGAGCCAACACGCTCGGAGGAAAGTGCAGGAATCCCAGCTCTGAATGGACCAATCAGTAGCTGGTATTCTGAGCAAAACAAACACGGAGGACCTGCTTTCTGTGTCTGAATATGAACTACAGCAGCTCCACGTGCTGAAATTAATGTATCCACCATTTAAGAAAGTGCTCAGATTGCCCCCTACTCTCCAAAATGAATTGCATTCAACTTGTCTTGTTTATAGTTAGAGTTAAAACATTTAAATATGAAATTGGATCAAAAGAGGATAAAAAGGGGGATGAGAGATGGACAAGGGGGATCATTTTTGGCATTCACTGTGAAACTGAGCCCTGAATGTATCAAAATCCACCCCCCAGGTCTAAAAATGCTGCAAAACTATATTTTAGCATTTGATATCTAGTCAAAATGTCTAATATTTCTCATTTTGAGCTTTTAAAAATACTTTTTAACTTAAAATAGAAAACTGACTTGTTTTACGTAACTTGATAAAGTAAATTTCTCAATATTTTGGAGTATAATGAGACAAAAACTAGATAAAACTAGAAAAAAAACTAGAAAAAAAACTAGAAAAAATAGATCACTTAATAAAGTTACTTAAAGCAGCTAAGAAATGTCTAGTTATATATTAAATTATCTTAAAACATGCTGATAACATTCTCAAAGTGAGAACTACTAGACTTTTAGACTAGATCTAAGATGCTAAGATATCAGTGTTACATGGTACAGTGATGCTAATACATCATGCAGAGTTAAATCAGAAGTATAAAAGACTAAAGAAGTACACTGTGGCTGCTGTAAAATGATTTTTAACTGTATGCTAATGAGCTGAGACAAAATGGCATTTTTAACCCTGCAAATGACTTAAAACCAAGAAAAACGGGAAAGTTTGTCATGTGACAGCGACGATAAGCTCCATGCAGGCCTGATGTACAAAGTCTCAGAGCACACATCACACAGCCTGGTCTGTTCTCCCCTGTTGATGTTTTCACGAGCCATAGGGGACGCATTTAGCAAGGCGCTCTATTAAAATCAGCATTGATGGCTCCCCATGAGCCTGACAGTGTCCCAACAGTAATGGCAAGGAATTAAATATGACTGTCAATTAATAGCTTGTTTACTTTCATAAGCGCCATTACAGACAACGCAGGGCTCTGCATACTGACAGAAACAAATAATAGGAGGAAAGCCCACATACTGGGAGTCACCCTGGCTTCTAATGCTGATGGAACAACGTTTTTTAAATTTTACGAGTACAAAGCTGCTGAACAAACCACCGTAATGGAAACAACAGCGCAGAAATGAGTTTATCACTCACGTCTGATACTTGTGAGTTTATGCCAAGTTTGCTCTGGACGTGGAGCTGGCTTGAGATGAGTCAAATCTGGCTGCTGGATGCTGTCGGTGTTTACATCTACGGACGTTAATCTATGGGCTGCTAAGCTAAGAGCAGACTGTTACTGTTATTGTTACACAAGCAAGTTGGCATCGCTTTAATCAGAGCGCCAGGAAGCACGCTTCCCAAACCGATATCAAGAAAACTGTTCAAAGTGAATGTTCTAGTGCTCCAGTCCCACAGCAAACCTGCGTCCAAGCCCTTCACTACTGCAGTGAATTCTATAAATACATCTATCACCTGCTGTGAATCAGTGTTGGTGCCACGGTTGCCCACAGATGATAGACTGTGTTCACCAGCAGTCACACACAATCACTCACATGCACATACATACTGATGCTGAGGTATCTCACCTCATTTTCCATTTGAGCTCCACTGAGCATACAGGACAGGCTTCTCTGTATTCTCTGTATACAATGTTCAATGGTCAGGACCCCCCACAGTGCAGGTGGATCATCACATCAGTGTCACATGCTCTGTAGGGGTCCAGACCACTGAACAAAGTGCACAGAGAAACAGATAGACAACAGTAAAGTGCACCTATATGCTCAGTCGAGCTATCATAGACAACGAGTGGAGATAAAAGGACTGTGTACCTAATGAATTGGCCAGTGAGTGTAGTTTTACATATTTAATCTCATTAAGTTATGGAAAACATAACATAAACATCATATTCTACTTTGTAGATGCTCTCACTGTCTCTGGTTATGAACTCTAGCATTTTTAAACACCTCAGCATCACTGCTGGGACAAAAATAGTCCACTGGCTAAAAATATCCAGCTGTGGTTCTGTGGTCAGAAACTGACCACCGCTGACAGGTTTGAGGATGACTAACATAAATTGTGCATGAAAAAGATGAGCTGCTCTCCGGTCAGTGAGAAAACACAGTGTTCAGTAAAACACAGTAAAAACTCACACAGCTGATGTACAGGGAAACATCACCAAATCAGAATCAAAAAGATGTTCAGAATTCTTATTTTATGTTCACTACAAATAAAGTGACATATTTTACGTCTTTTATTTTAGCTTTAATGTTGATAAAAATCAGAATTCAAGAATCTCATTTTATTATTACATTAAAATAAAAATTCTTCTTCTTCTTAATAATAATAATAATAATAATAATAATAATAATAATAATTATCATCATTATTAATAATAATAAAATTACTTTTATTAAGTATATTTTATTAAAATATATTATAATATATAATAAATTACTATTCAAACATTATCAACATCAAAACGTCACTTTATGTGTAATGAATATAAAATATATGAGTTTATCTTTGAGAATGAATGTTTTTTATTCGTTTTGACATGTGCTACTACACATACCAGGAAAATAAGACAATAAACACTAACACGCCTTTAACATGTTATTGTAATTGACACGTACAAATGTTCCTGACAGTTCAGTACTGAAACATCAATAAGCTTCAGAACAAAGAGTCAAGTGAATATTCATTCATGTTAAAAAAGCAAAGCTACTGCTGCAGCTCCAACCTCAATACTGAAGGATGCTAAACTAAAAATATTACCATCAACCTCACCAAATCATTTCAGCATGTAGTTAGAAATACAAGTCATTACTTAATGATAACTATATTTTTTATATTTATTTGTATGTTTTTTGTAGCACAACATTTAGGCAAATCGCCTGTTAGCATCCTCACCATGACCACAGTGTAACTTCTTTACTGGCAAGCACTCTTCTATGGAGCCCCTAAAGAGACTGAAACTAAACACAACAAAGAAAACTCTGAAGATAGACAATGTATGAACACAAAGATGCAGATTAAGCTACTGTTCTTTAATTAATGTTGGTAGATTTTTCATCATGTAGTGCAATTCTGCATGCCACCACACAATTATGCAGTTTTTATAGAGCATTATCAATAAAAGTATTGATAAGTATCAGTATTGATAAGCAGCATGGGTATTGATAATATCTTAATGATACCCATCCCCACTACTCAGAGTTTTTCATGTATGGGGGTCACTGTCAATTGATGGACAGAGTTTCTTGTAAAACGGTCAATGACTGTAGATACATGGTCTCCAGAGGTTCAGTGAGCACAATGGCCTTTGTCATATGGTACCTCTGAGAGAAGATGTCCCTGTAGGGGCTGCCGTGCTGCATGGCGATGCCGTAGCCTCTGTCCGGCGCGCTGTTGCTCACCGTGTAGAAGGAACAATCCTCGTCATTAATGGCCACGTACTCCAACACAGCTGCGTCCCACACAAATGCAAAGCGGCCATACTTCACCTGAAAGGGAGAACAATACAATCAAAGCCTCAGGAGATCATAATCATATTCAAAGACGAGCAGATGTATAAGGAGATGAGCGACTCGGTCTGTAATAATAATAATACAAACAGGTGCTGTGAGAGAACAGCTGTATTAAATATAGACACGCTCTGCTTCTCCTCTCAATGTCCTGCCCATAGAATACAACAAAACAATGTACATACACTATAGGGACAAAAGTATTGGGACACATGCTCATTCATTCTTTATTGATTGTGAAAACAAACTTTTGTTATCTTGAGATCATAAGAAAACGAGCCCTTCATTAAATGGTGATGCGTTAAAGTAGCAGATTATTTCCTTACTGTCACTCACAGAAACACAAAGCCCAAAGATAAAAGCTCTTTCTAACTCTAAGAGGAGTTCATTTTAACCAGTAGTGGACTTTTATTTACTTTTATCTGTTTTTAACCTCTTTTCTTGGACACACAGCATGTTTTTTTTTTTTGTCTCCCAAACAGCTTTAACCTGAACATTTTCATCAATTAAGAATGTTTTCATCATTTGATGTATGGACAAGAGTATTGGGACATGTCCTAATTCACTGTTTCTACCAAAATCCAAAGTATTACAGAGTTTATTTAGCTTTTGTTGAACTGTTTCTTGTGACCAGGGAAAGATGGTCACCACCACCGCATCACCACCTCAGCCCAAAAGAATGACTCTTTACCCCTCTAGCCCACACCTGGCATTAGCCATGGTGCCAACAGGTTGATGGGTAGTCCTATTCTATTCTTAGAAGCAGTACTTCTCTACAGGGACTAGACAATCTGTGTGTACTTTCGACAGCTGAATGCATTCATTAGAAGGGGTGTCCACAAACTTTAGGACACCTGAGGAACTCTGTAGCAAGGCTCAAATATCAAGGTCAAATTAATAACTATGCAAATCTCTTCCCCTTTCGGGCTTCATAAGTTCAGCTAATGAATAAGTTGAGATGTAATGGTCTCGCTTAAGGCCTCCTCACGGCAGAATAAGGCCATACAAAGAAGATGAAAGCTCCTTTTCTGAAAAGCAAAGACTTCCGTCTTCAACATCATTTCGTCAGCTTCCATTTCCACCGAGTGTCCACCGCGTGCGAGGTGATATCCTTCAGCCCGTTTTCTTTCACCCAGTCAAGGTTAGGGCTCATGCTAGAAAATAATCAATCGCTGGGCCCTGACCCCGGCCGGACCTCGAGTAAAGTCACTGTGAATGCTGCACGAGGCATCTCCAAACAAGCCCATATTAAGACAGAGACTGATGGTTATTGCCTCGCTTAAAAGTCATGCTTTTAAAAAAAACCCCAATCCTGTTTTCCAGCCGTGTAGCTGACATTTAAACGTTTTCATGGCTGGCTCATAAAATTTTCACACGCCTGCAGTCGGGATGTGCTGGGAGATCTGAGACAGTGCTGTAGCTTTGGACCAAGGCGTAAATGTGCATAAATGGACGAAGCAAAATAAAAAAGCGCATACATAAACATCTCACTTCCTTGGTGCAACCTGACTAGCCCCAGCGTGATGCTACAGGTCATTTTGCATAGCTTTGCTGGCTTGTTTAAATGAAAATCTGCTGTAAAAGCTTGTCTTCGCCTCCAGGCACCCCCCGACCACCTCCTCCTCCCTGCAGATTTCTCCTCATTCAAGTTTTCTTATGACAGAAGGAGCTGTCACACCTCTGCAACCACAGCAGTCACGACTGCAGCAGTTTATGAATTTGAAGTAGGCCCAAACACATGTCGCTCCTCATATGAGTCGACGTTTATTGTGGAAACTTCACCTCAGCTTTATTAACACATAAAGTGACGTATTTCAGCCTTTTTGTGTTTTAATGTTGATCAGTGTGACTTATAATATGATGGTCAGTAGTAGTGTTGGCACTGTGGGCAGCTGCTCCACATCTCCATAAAGCTTGTCAGCAGATGGAAGCATGAAGTGCTCTAAAATCTCCTAAACACAGTGGACCAACACTTAACACATCCTCTGTTTTGAACATCTTGAGCATGTCTAGATGCCAAAATATATTAAATTGCTGCTGTGTAATTGGCTATTTAGACAATTGCGTCAATTAGCAGCTGAACAGGTGTACCTAATAAAGTGGCAGGTGTATGTACGCACACAATAAATTAGACACTCACTAGTTCAAACTAGTATAATATCCATTCTTCAATCACTGGAAATGTTAGGTTACCACTTCTTCAAACAAACGGAGCTGCTATCACACAGGTTTCTATTTGAAAGTCTTTCTAATGTTTCAATGAAGAGCGCTTCTCAGTGAAGAAGTACCACCACTACCACTAATGCCAACAGGCTACTGACACTCACTGGATATTTTCAACTTCTTGAGCATGTCTAATTACCTAAATGTACTAAGTTGCTGCCATGTCATTGACTGAATAGAGATTTGCATCAACGTGCAGTTGAACTGGTGTACCTAATAAAGTGGCAGGTGGATGGACGTACAGTACTAAACTAGACGCTCGCTGGCTCAAACCAGCACAAAATCCATTCTTCGCTTGTTGTTTTGAACATTAGGCTACCACTTCTTCAGACACATACAGCTGCTTTCATACATTTTTATTTGAATGTTTTTCTTATTATGTGTCAATGAAGAGCACTTCTCAGTGAAGAAGTGAGCATGTCTACGTGCCTAATTGCATTGAGTTTCTGCCGTGTGATTGGCTGATTCAAGATTTACATCAACAGGTGTACCTGATAAGTGGTGTTTACTAAATCAAACCCATTCATTTGCTTTGCCTAGTTGTTCTTTACATGATCTAACAGCCTTACTACTGTACAAAAGTGAGGTACACTGAACCCCTGCAGTGATGCTCAGATGTAACATGACCCTAATTCCTTATGTTCTAGCAAAAGCACTAAAAATAGTGTGCCTGCTTCTTCCTCGGCTCTCTAAGTAACTGTGCAAGAACACTAAATTGAAGACGAGAGGCAGGAATGGAGTGTGTCCAGCCGTACCGGAGGCGCTTTTTATTGATTCCAATTCAATTGAACTCAGGAGGGAAGGGCAGAAAACATGCGGGCGGCACAAGAGCCACGGCCACATTAGAGCAGCACTGCGCCAGAGGAAGACAACATAAAAGCAGGGTCACAACACAGGCTCTCCAAAATAAAGGCACCACAAAGGGTTTCGAGTGATGCCACAGCAGAACCACTTTTGGTTCTCTGATAGAAACTCAGTGTTTAAGATGAGCTGTTTTTCTAAGTGAGATTTGAAGCCTCATCCTTGCCTTTTAACCCTTAAAATTAATATATACTCACTGGTCACTTCATTAGGTACACATACACTCATAGGTCATTTGAGCTCCACTGAGCATAGAGGCACACTATGGACTGTAGTCCATCTGTTTCTCTGCAGACGTAGTTAATCCTGTTCTTCAATGGTCAGGACCCCCACAGAGCAGGTGGATCACTGTCAGTGACACTGTCATGGTGACGTGTTAGTGTGTTGTGCTGGTACTAGCATGTAAGTTAGTCTTAAGCCTTAAAAACATCCAATCTCTACCTTTCTGCTCAAATCTGTATTTTCTAATTGATTATTCCAGTGAATATAGATTTCATATAGACTGAATGAATATTCTAATACTTTTCTTTTGATAGGATTCACATAGAATGCCATCTCAGAATAGTCCAATGTTTTGTGCTTAGCTATCCTTAATTGTTTTTAGCTGTTTTGGGTCATTATCCTGTCGGAGGACTCATGACCTGTGGCAGCATATGTCATTTTAAGAAATGTCAGATTTAAGAAATCTATGCAGGCCATCTTAGAAAATCTTTGTAGAATAAACAATATATTAATTATGCTTCACACTGAATTGTGAATTTTTTTGCAACAACAGATTTGACTACTGCAACTCTGGCTGGTCTGCATATGCGAGTCATCAGGCCTCTGCAGCTGATACAGAATGCAGCTGCTCAGATGGTTTTCAATCAAAGCCCAAGTTCTCCCACATCACTCCACTGCTGTGTTCACTTCACTGGCTTCCTGTAGCTGCTCGCATTAGATTCAAAACCCTGATGCTCGCCTACAAAGCAAGAAATGGACCAGCACCTCTCTACCTAATGGTAATAGTCAAGTCTCGTGTCACACATCAAACACTTCCAGCTTCTAGTAAGTGAGCACTAGTTTAAAACACCTATTGTAATGCATTGTAAAGCTCTTATATTGTGTGTAATTGTGTATCTTTCCTTCTTTCTAGGTATTAGTATTGATGGTTTAGTTCTAACAGTGTCTGAACTAAAGAGTAGTCTGGACTCTAACCTGTCTGTACTAGCTGAGATCATTCTCTTAATGTAAACAAATGCCATAAACGTAAAATTCAAAATAGCAGGAAAATGATGAACCTGGCAACCCTGCGTGCACCAGTTACAGCACAAAATTAAAATAATTCATTATTAAGGTAACTGTGCTCTGACTGGCTGCACTCAAAAAGCAGCCCTTATAGCTTATAATGCGAATGGGCGGAGCTAAAACGCTGTAGCCTGGATAGGCAGATATATGAAATGCCTTTTTTTATGACATCACAAAAGCACTGAATACAAAACAGGCTTACTTTCCTCAAATGGTTCAGTACAGTAGAAGGCAAACATTAATTGGACTGTAATGAAAGGTACGTTTAGAAACCTTAGCAATACATCAAACTCTCATTAAGGATGCTTTATTCTTAAGAGTGTAGGGAGACGGGGGGACTGCGAGTCCTCGAGTTAGAGCACATTAAGAAGAGGACGATGAAGCATGTCTCACAGTGAGAGAGAACTATAGCCCCACAGCCATGGCAATCAGGGGGGCTGTGATTCTAATTGTGCCAAGGTAATTATTTCAAGCAATTTTCCCTCAAACAACCGCCGCTCTGTGCATCCTAATCAGCGCATTGTTTCCAGGGGAGGTATCGTAGCACATTCACACTCGCGCTCATACATACCCTGGCTAGATTCATAATCACTACATTAAAGTCATTTAAACAGCGCCCACCCCCCAACCCAAACACACACACATACATACAGATGTTGGCGCCAACATATTAAACATGACACTGAGTGTTACCAGTGGCAATGCAGCTGAACTCGTTTAATATCAAGTGATCAGAGCGAGTTTGGCTTCTAATTACAGTGAAGTGAGCCATACAGAGTTTAGAAGCTGGTCAGGCATATCAATTCTCCTCAAAGTGACTCGCCAGGATTATTCGGGTTATTACAAAGTTCTGAACTCATCCAAACTGTAGAAATCAGCAGCTCTCTGAAGGGGAAAAGTGGTTTAAAGACGCAAAACACAGAACACTCTTCTTACAAGAATACATCTATTATTCAAAGACGCAGTTTAAACAGACGCAACAGCATCCTTTCACTCTCTGATACAGACACCAGAGCTCAAAGTATGGGCTAAACCCAATACCGATCTGAGATTTTAATCTTTAAAACACAGTGCGCTCATTTTCATCAGCACATTTCACTTCTATTCATTCCTCCACTTATTTACAGTTTCTGTGAGTATGTCATAGTTTCTGAAGCTTGTCTTAAAGAATCATTTGTCAAATCGACACAGTTTTCATCTTAGCATATAAAATATGTCCAGGACTCAAAAGTCACATAAATTCCACCTTTATACTGACAAACCTGCTCAACAAATCACCCAGGTATTAATTCAGGTCTTCCAAAAAACAATAATGGAGATATTAGTCCGTACACAGCTTCAATAAACACTATTAATCATTAGAACAGGAGATATTAGTCCATAAATAACCTCAATAAACACTATTAATCATTAGAACAGGAGATATTAGTCCATAAGTAACCTCAATAAACACTATTAATCATTAGAACAGGAGATATTAGTCCATAAATAACCTCAATAAACACTATTACTCACTAGGAGATATTAGTCCATAAACATCCTCAATAAACACTATTAATCACTAGAATAGGAGATATTAGTCCATAAACAACCTCAATAAACACTATTAATCACTAGAATATGAGATATTAGTCCATAAACAGCCTCAATAAACATATTAATCACTAGGAGATATTAGTACATAAACAACCTCAATAAACACTATTAATCACTAGGAGATATCAGTCCATAAACATTCTCAATAAACACCATTAATCACTAGAATAGGAGATATTAGTCCATAAACAACCTCAATAAACACTATTAAACACTAGAATAGGAGATATTAGTCTATAAACAACCTCAATAAACATATTAATCACTAGGAGATATTAGTACATAAACAACCTCAATAAACACTATTAATCACTAGGAGATATCAGTCCATAAACATTCTCAATAAACACTATTAATCACTAGAATAGGAGATATTAGTGCATAATCAACCTCGGTAGACACTATTAATCACCATTGTGGTTTGTGATGTCATGAAAAACTTTAAGTTTAATGGGTGACTCCAAACTTCTGAGTGTTGGTGCAGTTCATTAGCCATTAAAGTTAAGACCACAGAAGTCAAAGTTCAGATCAGTTCACACTGTTGGATTATAATTCGTCTCATCCACACTGTTTTAATGTGCTGCCATTCCTGCTTACACAAAACCTTCATCAGCTCGGCTTCTTAAAGGTCATCAGCACAAGTCCAAAACACAATTAGTAATGTTGTCATCAACTTCGCTGGAGAAAAGAGCATGCTAGTGGACAAAGGAGGACATGCCTGCTGGGAGGGGAGGACGTCTGGCTGCCCTGTGCCTGCTCTTTTTGTTCGCTCTCCCGCTGAGACTTCTGGAGAAGTCCCGAGCCCTAAAGGTCTGATGTTATTGCACCAGCTCCAGAACAATATTACAGAGCCTTTCATGTCGGGTCCACAGTTTGGTGTCACAAAGTTTGCTCTTCCCACAGAAAAGGATGTTTCATCTCTGTTTATATGGACATTTTTAACTGCTGATTAGGCCCTTGGTGTAAACGTCAGTGTCTGAGTCACTGTGGAGGCTTCTTGACGTCTGCAGAGATGCTCAGATGTGGAAAATAACAGAAGTTGCCTGAAATATTCACAAATCCAATCCAACCGGTGGTGTGCAAATACAAGCACAAACGCACTGCTGTACCCACCACAAACACTCATCACTCCTGCAGAGGCTGTTTACATATGAATCTGTTATAAACACAGAGGATAGTCTATAAACAGCCTCAATAAACACTAA
>BRDA01004112.1:60711-73981 GCA_036984385.1 Crenuchus spilurus | reverse complement strand
ATTTGTTGACACTGTGAAATTTTGAATCAACATATTTCTCCTTTAAAATGTTACATTTACTCAGATTAAACTTTTGATCTGTCATCTATGTTCATCTGTCAACTTTTTTGGAATCCGGTTTGTACTTAGTCATGTTGTCAGCTCTTGATTACAGAAACGCTGGATATTCTGTGGTTTATCAATTGAAATGATTTGTGTTACATACAAAATACAAACTTACACAGAACACAAAGTTACACATGCCTGTATGTGGGAGGCTGACAGCAAGAAATTGGACTGGAATTAAATTTATACAGTAATATTGTTTTACTGTATTGTTCACACTGTAATTTGTTGACAAAAATAGATTGAAATTCAGGAAAGATGGACAACCGGCAGCTTTCAATAACACAATACAAAAACTACAAAATTACAGACGTCCTCTAAACATTCAAAACAACCTGAGACAGCAACTTAAGGAATTATAGAGCTTTCTTTTCTGTACATCCTGACGCTCCTCTCTGTTGGGCCGCATGTTTTCATCCACATCACATTGGATATCTGTCCTTGTAATGCGGCATGTTAGGAATCTCCTGGAGTGTCTAAACCAGCTTCTACACAGTAAATCTGCCAGTGTTAAATCAACACTGTTAGAGTTAAATTAACACTGGGAGTGTTATATTTTGACACCCTCAGTGTTAATTTAACTCTAATAGTGTTGATTTAACACCAACATATTTACTGTGTACAAGCATCTGCTGTGATATCCTCACAAGCTGCATCTACGGCAGTCAGCAGGTTCATCTGGGTGTGCGGCTGTTGATTGTACACCTTCCATCTCCAGGCTGAGAAGAGCTCCTCAGTTAGGTTTAGGGATGGGGAGCAGGGTGGGAGGAACTCCATCAGCATTCTATGGTGCATGGTAAACCACTGCCTGATGGTGTTAGAGTGGTAAAAACTCACATAATAACCACATATTTGGGCAAATCTTCTTACATCACACCTCTCTCATTATCAGGGATAATCCCTGTAGATGGTGTACAGGAATGTAAGGAGATGCTATATGTTATAATAGGCTCTATAATAGGAATATGTATAAGCAGCACACATTGTGATGTTTCCTCCCTGCTGGCCTGGTACGTCAGTGGTAGCCCTTTGGCCAATGATGTTTGGACCACACCTTCTGCCTTTTGCAAGTTTGAAGCCTCTTACAGGTATAAAAGTGTGGAGTGGTTCTCCTGATTCCAGCTCTATGATACGCTGAAGCAGAAAAGGAGCAATGAAGTGCATATAATGTTCATTTTGGACAAGAAACAGATGTTTCAGCCACAGCAAATGTGTCAGTATGCATAAGGATTTTACCTGTAGGCTACATACTGGCTCTTTCACTCGGTTATCATGTCTTTGAAATGGAACTTTGTACAGCAGGTTCATGCTCATCTGGTGTCACTGAGAGTTGTAAGCTGTTTGATTATTGTTTGATCTAAACCTTCACAAATTCCCCGTCTTACCTGAACACCAAGATTCAGCTTGGATGATTGTACAACTTCATCAATTTAGGATAAATGACCTAAATTTACCAAAAAAAGTTTCATAGACATGTACAAATGATGGCTGAGAGATTATGAGAACATGTTCAGCATTTTTGCATGTAATGACTGAGGCGATGACACAGAGCCTAAATGTTTTGGAGGGAAAGACAAATCAACAGACAATCAGTAGAACATATTTTGATGAACGTGACATAAGCAACTGATAATATAAAAAACAGCAGATAATTGTACTGGACCATTTGCATGAATGTACAAAAGCATTTGCAAAATGAGAAACACCAATGAGAAACGTTATTATGATCTGCACAAGTGACAAGGAGATCTGGAGATTGAATGAATAGTTTTGAGAATTTCAATTCTGATGTGAGAAATGAACCACATCGACTGAGAAAAACTGTAACAAAGACTTGTGGCCTGCATTGGAGGGTTGTACTTCTTTTATTTTCATTTTAAACCCAGATGTGATGCTAAACTGTCCATGTTGTGGTGAAAAAAAGTTTGTTTTTAACCCTTTTGGTGCTGTTTATACTAAACCTGTTTTTATTTTGGGTTTTAAGTACTGTCAGTTTGAAAAATCTCCATGCCAACTTCTGAATTTTATTCTCGGCACAGCTAAGATGGTGTTTTAGGTGAGCAGAAAGGGCATCAATGATGAACTTACTGACAGTGATGCTGTGATTGTTTAAGACTGGTGAAGACCTTGGCTTCCTCTGTCCTGAACTAACAGTTGACTGCTTTTGACTGATGAACAGACTGTTTCAATAACGCTGTTGTCATATTTCTCTTCCCATCTTTCTCTGTCCATCTCCATCTCTCTCTATTTCTCTAAATCTTTCTCTATCTTCATCTCTCTATTTCTCAGTATCTCTCCATCCTTTTCTATCCATCTCCATCTCTCTCTATTTCTCTCTCTCCATCTTTCTCTATCTCCATCTCTCTCTATGTCTCTCTCTCCATCTTTCTCTATCTCCATCTCTCTCTATTTATCAGTCTTTCTTCATCGCTCTCTATCCATCTCCATCTCTCTCTATTTCTCAGTCTCTCTCCATCTTTCTCTATCTTCATCTCTCTATTTCAGTCTCTCTCCATCTTTCTCTATCTCCATCTCTCTTTATTTCTCAGTCTCTCTTCATCGCTCTCTATCCATCTCCATCTCCCTCTATTTCTCAGTCTCTCTCCATCTTTCTCAATCTTCATCTCTCTCTATTTCTCAGTCTCTCTCCATCTTTCTCTATCTTAATCTCTTTCTATTTCTCAGCCTCTCTTCATCTTTCTCTATCCATCTCCATCTCTCTCTATTTTTCAGTCTCTCTCCATCTTTCTTTATCTTCATCTCTCTCTATTTCTCAGTCTCTCTCCATCTTTCTCTATCTCCATCTCTCTCTATTTCTCATTCTCTCTCCATCTTTCTCTATCTTCATCTCTCTATTTCAGTCTCTCTCCATCTCTCTTTATTTCTCAGTCTCTCTCCATCGCTCTCTATCCATCTCCATCTCCCTCTATTTATCAGTCTCTCTCCATCTTTCTCTATCTTCATCTCTCTCTATTTCTCAGTCTCTCTCCATCTTTCTCTATCCATTTCCATCTCTCTCTATTTCTGTCTCTCTCAATCTTTATCTCTCTCTATTTCTCAGTCTCTATCCATCTTTCTCTATTTTCATCTCTATTTCTCAGTGTAATGATACCGACAGAGGCGTGGATCCAAGTGCAAGTATTTAATAGACAATACAACAAACAGGTAGACAGGCAAACTAGGCCAACCAGGGAAATCCGAATACTCAGGGTCAGAGACACGAAAAAACAGGATAAATACAAGAACAGGGTCCAGGTCCAGGTAAACAGGGTCGAAACACAGAGAAATCACGAAGAATGCATAAACGCTCAGAAATGACTAGAATCCAGGAGACTAGGTCAAGACCTCGCACCAAAGAGAGGGTATACTAGGCTAATATAGCCAACCTACTGATTGTAAACAGTCAACAGGTGGAGAAACCAGGTTAGTATTCTGGTGATAGCGACCTCTGGGGGCCAGGAGGTGCACTATCAGGCTGAACTACAACACTCAGTCTCCCTCCATCTTTATCTTTCTCTATCTTCATCTCTCTATTTCTCAGGCTTTCTATATCTTTCTCTATCCATCTCCATCTCTCTCTATTTCTCAGTCTCTATCCATCTTCATCTCTCTCTATTTCTCAGTCTCTCTCCGTTTTCCTCTCAATTCAATTCAATAAGCTATATTGGCATGACCATATTTGATACAGTATAGCCAAAGCATTATCAGAATGCTCTCTCTGTATTTCTCAATCTATCTGCATCTTTTTTTCAACCTCTTTTTCACTCTATTTCTCTCCATCTCTCTCTCTATATATATATTTTAAGTCTCTCTCATTGTCCCTCTCTCCCTTTCTCTCTCTCTCTCTCTCTCTCTCTCTCTGTGAATGTGATATAAATGAATTTAAAATCTCATGGATGATGACGTTTGACCATTAAGACCCCAGAAAAGTTAAAAAGCTGTTGGCCTTTCAGGTTGAGAACATCATACTCTGTTTACACAAACGTTCACAGCATGTACAGAACAATGCACTGTGTTGTATTGTTGTAAATCATTTGTATTGTATTGTATTGTATTGTATTGTATTGTATTGTATTGTATTGCACTGTTTGCTTGTCTCTTATTGCACCACCCTCCTGGAAGGACACTGTCTCATTTTCACTGACAATAAACCTCACTTGACTTGACTTGTGAACACAGGTCAAATACCATTTGCAGGCTGCATGTGTGAATGATGCAAGTCCTGAACATTTCCTGGTTGAAGTATCTCAATACTGTCCTGGGTTTTGAGTGTGAAAAGGACTTTAAGTCTTCTGTGTTTTCTCTAAGAGATGTATGAGACATATGTGAGCACAAATATTTTTGTATGCAATTAAAGAAGACTGGAGTTGGAGGTTCGGCGGATGTCTTTACTGTCTGCAAGCTCTCTGTAGGAGGCCATTATAAAGAATATTCAGCACAACACAACCCCGAGCTGAAAGCAAATGTCATAAACAGTCGCTGAGGGCCGCTATTATCTCATTACATTAGACTATCAGTCTTATCTGCGCTGTTTCATCTGCGATAACCAAAGCCAATCTCAGCCTGGTACTACATCACACCTCGGTGGCTTCCTTCTGAACCCGCACGGCTACGTTTGCGTGATTTTTTGCAGATAACTCAGAGATTTGGCACAAGTATCAAAAAAGGCAGAGCGGGAGAGAACAAAAAGACTTTGTGACTGATTTCATTGCACTACACTGGCGACAGAGTGGGCCATATGCATATTCTGGCAGGGTAGCAACTGGCATGAGCTTTTCAGACTTCAGTAGTAAATGCTATTGTGCATCAAAGACGAGGTGCGCTTTCATCAACGACAAAAAGCATAGTTAGATCAGCTTTTTTCTCCATGGCGAACAAGCTCAAGAGCCTTTAGGGAGGGAGAAAGAGAGAGAGAGAGAGAGGGAGGGAGAGAGAAAGAGACAGAGAAAGAGAGAGACAGAGAGAGAGAGAGAGAGAGAGAGAGAGAGAGGGAGGGAGAGAGAGAGAGAGAGACAGAGAGAGAGAGAGAGAGAAAGAGAGAGACAGAGAGGGAGAGAGAGAGAGAGAGAGAGAGAGAGATCGGAGGCGTCCATATTCGTGCCTGGCACTGCAAAGCTGTGGCCCTGCTATACAATATTTATCAGCACACCTGTGAGTGAAGATGGCCTCAACAAAGCGCTGAGTAATGGCAACGAGCCTTAATTAGCCATTCGTTAGACGAAGCCCTGCTCGCTTACCGGCCTATTTAATTGCAGATTTGCAAGGCGGCTTACATTTCCAAAGTGAAAACAGCCCTAGAAGAGCAGCGGGATGAGAAGAAGAAGAAGAGGAAGAAAAAAAAAGCTTTTCGGGTTAACAAATAAAGCATTAACCTGCGACGTAATGGCATGTAATTAACGAGGGAATGTTTGGAGCCAAATCACTCAAACCTTACAAGCATCATTAAGCCACATTAGCTCGTTTTCCTTTTGATAACTTCATTCAGAAAACATCAAGGCTACGCTAAAGGCGCCAGCAATGCTCATACTACTGTTCAAAAGTTTGGTGTCATCTGCCTCTGTCAGCTTTATCTACAGGTTTAGTTCTGTTGTCCATCTGTGCTCTGTACCTTCAATGGTCAGGACCCACACAGAGCAGGTGGATCATTCTCAGTACTGCAAAGATACTGATGTGGTGGTGGTGTGCTAGTGTGTTGGTTGGTGGTTGTATGGTTGGTTGGGTGGTTGGGTGTTTGACTGGTTATTTTGGTTGGTTGGGTGCTTGTCTGGTTGATTGGTTAGTTGGTTGGTTGCTGGGTCGGTGGAATTGTGTATGGGTGGGTGGTTGGTTGGGGGTGGGTGGTTGATTGGTTGGTTTGGTGGGTGGGTGGTTGGTGGGTGATTGCTTCGTCGATTGGTGGGTTGGTTGGTTGCTTGCTTGGTTGATTGGTTGGTGGGTGGGTGGTTTGGTGGGATTGGTTGCTTGGTTGGTTGCTTGGTTAATGAGTGGTTTGGTGGGTTGTTTGGTTGTTTGGTTGGTGGGTGGATGGGTGGGATTGTGTATGGGTGGGTGGTTGGTGGGGGGTGGGTGGTTGATTGGTTTGGGGGTGGGTGGGTGGTTGGTTGTTTGGTTGGTGGGTGGGTGCTTGGTTGATTGGTTGGTTGGTTGGTTGCTTGCTTGGTTGATTGGTTGGTGGGTGGTTTTGGTGAGTTGGTTGGTTGGTTGGACGATTGGTTGGTGGGTGGGTGGTTTGGTGGGTTGGTTGGTTGGTAGATTGCTTGCTTGGTTGATTGGTGGATGGGTGGTTCGGTGGGTTGCTTTGTTGATTGATTGTTTGATTGACCGATTTCATTTTTCATAATGTCCCATCTTCTAATTTGAGGTTGTAATAGAATTTCATTGTTGATCACCTTTCTTACTTAAAATGCATGAAGTTGCATCCTCATATTCATGCATTTGCAACAAAATCTGATTTATATTTTAGCCCAGAGTGACTCCTGAATGCTGAGCCAGGAGAACAGTAGTGTTAGTGGTGACAAGACAAAGTGTAAAGGCATGCTTTACCTTGCGAATACCCTCCTTTGAGTCCTCCACATTGTTTTCAGCTCCTCCAGTCCTGTTGATCATCCGCCACATCTGCGAGTACATTGGGTCTCTCTCAAAAGGGTTCATGCCTTTACTGCGGAGCTGGTCATACACGGCTGAGTCCAGCACAGTCCCATAAGGCAGCTCGGTTTGCTTGGACAGGTCCTGCAGTGACCTATGGACAGAACATGTCATTTATATATGTTCAACATGGTATCAGAATTACTATGATTAATGCAGATCCTGTTGAGCTGGCTTCTCGTTCTTTTAGAGGAGTCCTGTTCTGTTCTTATGTTGGGAAACATTGAGTCCCAGACAAGTTCAGATGTCCTAACCCAGTGGTTCTCAAACTTTTTTTACAGCACCCCTTATTTTATAGTTTATATTTTTTTAGCCCTCCATAGCACTAGCAGTGCTCAAACATGTCTCTTTCATTTGCCTTGCTGCACCACCCTGCCATAGTGCCACACCCCCCAGGGGGCCCACTCCCACTTTGGAAACCACTGTCCTAACTTGCTGTATTTTGTGACCCAACCTTACTGTAGCCTCTACTCACATGAAGAATGACTCTGAGGGTATTTCAGACACTCTAATGTAGTCTGACATGACTTGACTTTAACACAAATTACATTCATCTAAAAAATTAATTTCTAAACTGTTACACAGGCTTCTGTTCAGCACAAACTCCTCAACAACAGTGTCAAAACAGTAAGAGTGTCATAAATCTATATTCTGATTAAATCTGCGCTGAACTTAGACTTTCCAAAAACCTGTTTTCAGATGTGCTGATATATTGTGAAAAACATTCTAAACATTTCTAACCAAGACTTTTGAGCTCAGAACGGAATAAACAGAGGTGTTGGCTACACACTGCTCATTACAGTTTTTAGACATTGTATGTGGTTTTATTTCTAAAGCTTTTTTCACTCATTCAGTGGTTCCTAGATTGAATATTTATGACATAGGTGTGAAACAGTCAGGTGAGAGGCCTTTGTTCAGGTGAGCGCTCTTTGTTTATAGAGACCAAATGGGCATTTCTCTGCCTCCTCTGGCATGTGTAGAATTACCATGTTGTTATCATATGAATGGCTCTGACTTGCAGTGAAAATGTGCCTCTGGTTATTTATGCTTCTTTCACAAGAATGTAACTATTATATATATATATATATATATATATATATATATATATATATATATATATATATATATAGACCCATTAAGATTTCAAGGGTATGTTAAATTTTGTTTCCAGGGTAAAATATCACAGTTATATAAGGGTTTTGCAGAAGTTTTATCTCACCGGCAGAGCACCAACTCTACAGAATGAACAGAAGCTGGTGCCATATGATTTTGCCATAAAAATGACCCTTTCTGTAAACTGGAACAGATCACATTTCTGACTCTTTGGTTTGATTTTCAGTTTTCCAAGTGCTCAAAGGACCCTTCAATTCATGCCAGCTGGTAGCACTTTGATCAACACAAATAACCTAACAAGTGGGGGCTCAACTACGATCAGCAAAGGAGACAAGCACAACAATTTATTCTTTCCTCTCACACTCTTTTGCTGATGTAACCCTAAAGTTTGATTACAGTTGATGTTTGTCAATGTTAAGCCTTGCTCACACTACAGGATGTTAAAAATGTGAAACACCCCATAATGATATTTTTCACTGATTTTTCTGTCCTTCATCGTTGTTAGTCGTAAAGGCCCCCACACTACACCATCTGAACACCACACACTTTCAGATTATGCACAGCTCTGAGTCTCAATACCTTACTGACTGTCTCGTGAACTGGATGTAAACAAACATGGCGGATGACTGAATCCATTTCAGTGCTAGTTGTGAGAGGTTCAGCTCAGAAACAAAAGGATGTTAAATCATAATGGCTCGCATTATAAAGACACTCATGAGCTCCACAAGTCCACCTCACTCACCATTTAACCTCTTTTAACTTCTGCTACACACACTGACACCTTCAGTACAGCTCAGCTCTTATTGGCTGATGGTGTTTCTGGCATAATGTCATCACACCAGAGAATTAGCTCCACCCCCCACTACAGGATACTGAGTCTAAATACTGAACAATTTAATTTTTATGATTCTCATTGGGGAGCAGCCCTGACTGCACTGGGAGAAGATCAGAGGGGTAAAAATGGGAATTTTAGGTGTCTATATAAAACCTTATGATTTTGCTGCTTCCTTAAACAAGCTGATTTATCTACTATCGTGAGCTCAGCTTTCATTTTTAATAAGCTTTGCTCTGATTGGTAGCTTGGCAACACTGGCTATGCTGATGTATTTTTCTTGATCTGGTGTCCACAGGGAGACGTGGAGTGATTTTTTGTTGCTTTTTTGTTTTTTCTTCATGTTTATGATGCTGATACTTCACTGTTGCCAGAAAACAAATGCAAGATGATTTCTTCTGAAATGAAAGATCTGAGGAAAAACAAAGGTGAGAGGAGAGAGAAGATGTGAGGAAGAGAAGTGTCTGAAAAAGGAGGTAAGAAGAAAAAAAAAAAGAGGAGAGCTGGGGAAAAACAGAGAGACAGTACACATGCATGGTGTGGAAGAGAAGTGTCTGAGAAAGGAGGTGAGATGAGAAAACAAAATCTGAGGAAAACAGAGGAGAGAGGAGAGCTGCACAGTATGTGAGAGAAGTGTCAGAGAGGAGGTGAGTGAACAGAGAAGATGTAATGATTTGATGGAAAGTAAAGGTAAAAATATGTAATGTTTAACATTGAAACAAATGCAGACATCAACATGTCAGTTACAATGTAATTCTAATGTAATGTAAAGTAAGAGTAATCAATTGCAATGTAATGTTATTATGTAATGGAACATAATAGTAATCAACCACAATGTAATACTAATGTAGTGTAAAGTAACAGCAATCAATTGCAAAGTAATTCCAATGTAATGTGAAGTAACAGTAATCAATTGCAAAGTAATTCCAATATAATGTGAAGTAACAGTAATCAATTGCAAAGTAATTCCAATGTAATGTGAAGTAACAGTAATCAACTGCACTGTAATTCCAATGCAATGTAAAGTAACAATAATCAATTGCAAAGTAATTCCAATGTAATGTGAAGTAACAGTAATCAATTGCACTGTAATTCTAATGTAATGGAAAATAATAGTAATCAACTACAATGTGATACAAATCTAATGTAAATAAGAGCAAACAATTGCAATGTGAAAGTAATGTAATGTAATAGTATTCAACTGCAATGTCATAGTAATGTAATCTGAAGTAAGTAACCAATTGCAATGCAATGGTAATGTAAAATTGTAAATTGTAATCAACTACAAATTAATACTAACGTAATGTAAAGTAAGTAATCAATTGCAATGTAAAAGTAATGTAATGTAATACTAATCAACTGGTGTGTAATAGAAATGAAATAATAAATGTAACAGTAATAGCAGTAAGCAATATAAATAAATAGCAAAGTAATAGAAATGTAATGAAATAGTAATGTTAGTAATCAACAGTATATTGATAGCAATAGCAATGTCATCACAATATGATGTAAAGTCATTTAATAGCAATGTAATAGTAAATGTAAATGAAATTGATTAATAATTACATTTTCTAGCAAAAGTAAGCAAAGTAATTGTAATTACTAATGTAACTTTAGCTTGAATGTGTTATTACAGTTACATAATTATGTAACAAAGTGAATATATTAAAAATATGACTAAAATGGTTAAATTGGAATATACACTGCCTAGGCACAGGTTTGTATAAACACCAGTGCACTCTCTCTCTCTCTCTCTCTCTCTCTCTCTCTCTCTCTCTCTCTCTCACACACACACACACACACACACACACACACACACACACACACACACACACACAAGATACACATTATATCAACACAGTCTAATAACTCTTTTAAGTTAATGTTACATCCAATTAAAATTTGGACAAGCAGGAGCCTCCCCCTGCCCGCAGAATGTAATATCTGAACAAACAGAGCAAGGTAATGAACCATCTGCACCTTTGGGCAAAAGACGCCCAATACTCAAACATTACAGCTTAAATCACAGCAGACAGTTTATTTACAATAATAATATTCAGAAATTCATTCATGCAGCTCCTTACAGCTCTCAAACAAGATCCAGCGATAACTTTCTACCTTCAACAAGTGTGAGCAAACAGCAGCTGTAATTAGACCTCTGCGAGGGGGTCATGGAGGAGCCAGTTTTGGTACTTCAGAGATTAGGGCACAAAGCTGAGCTGGCTTTTAATTTGTAGAATATTATTACATTAGACAGCTGTCATCTTCTTAACATCCTCCTCTGGTGCTTAACTCCACTGCTCTTTTAAGGTTTAATGAACTCGGTCACCAGCGTTATTCCTTTATTGCTCCCAATTATTCTCCACACTTAATCCTGTCCCCCCCATCCTAAACCTTAATGATAGGGCGCAGACTGGAGTGTCATTTGACAATCAAGCGGAGTCCATAAAAACCATCTTCAAGAGGCTGGAGTAGCAAAAATATTCCACAGGAGGGCAAAGGGGTGATAATCAGAGGCTGCGTCGATGAAAAATCACATGGCACATTAACACTTCATAATAAAAGCGCCGGGACAAAAGTATTGGGATGCCTGCTCACCCATAGTTTATCCAGTTTTTGTTGGAGTAAATCCAGGAATGGCTTTATGATAGATTTGGCAGATTTGCTGTGAGGATGTGATTGCATTCAGCCACACGAGCATGTAGAAACGATCCCCAAATCATGGGGAGGGAACAGAGAACACTGTGGGTCTCTAGCCCTCACCTGGCATTAGATGTGATGCCAACAGGCTCTCCAGAGATTGGCAGGGACTCGACAAGGCATGTCCGCAAAGTTCTGGCCACGTTGTGTATGAATGGTATGCTTTGCCAATAAGAGTGGTGTCTAACTGAGAAAATCTTACTGTTGAGTCACGCTGCAGGCTGGCAGTAAATGGTGTACGAGGCTCTGCTACAGTGATTTCTGCCTTTGAGGAGCCATTCTCACTTCTGCAGTCATCCATCTGCTGACACCCTGACATTAGAGGAGCTTAAATGGCCTCTTCGCTCCAGCAAGGAATGTGTCATCTGCAGCACGAGCTGCCCGAGACAGGCTGAGAGCAGACCCGCTGGGCACTGCCGCTCACTCCTCTGCACCAGTCTCTCTCAGCCTCCGGCCCGCTGGCACCCGCGGGACCTGCTGACTCTGACCCTCCTCCCACCAGATGGGCACGTCTCGCAAGACTGTCAGACATCCGGCACCCACATCCATGCGGGCATTCACATCCAAGTGACACGAGAGGAAGGACCATAACATTAAAACTACACTGACTGTCCATTTAAGCTGCACTTTGTAGAGATTGTAGTCCATCTGTTTCTCTGCATAGGTTGTTCTCAGTACTGCAGTGACACTGATGTGGTGGTAGTGCATTAGCAGCAGAGCTGCTGAAGCCTTTAAACACACTGTGCTGAGCTACTGTCTCTGACTTTACATCTACAAGCTCACCACCACCACCTCAGTGTCACTGAGAATGATCCACCAGCTCTGTGGATCCTGACCATTGAAGAACAAGGTGAAAGGAGGCTGACGGATGGACCACAGTCTGTACAAACTGCAGCTATATGCTCAATGAAGCAAAAATGGACAGTGACTGTGTGTGTACCTAATGAATTGGCCAGTGAGTCTGCACATTACTTATTATACTAAAGCTTTCAGAAGTGATATAGGAATCCTGTACAGAAGCTGTAGATGTGTCCAGCATGATGAAAGAGCTGTAGAAGCTCCTGTAATCACTCTGAACATGAAGTTATGAAAAATTCAGCTCCAGAACGGCTCATATTTGAAGATCTTTATGCGGATAATGTTCATCACAGTACATTATTCATCATTTCTTAGTCCCAAAAACATGGGACGGTGGATTAAACATCTACAATTAGCTATTAAGGTATTGCTAAATAAAATAACATTCATTATTAATATGATAATGGATGTAGAATGAGGAATACGAGACTTATGGATGCTGTGTGGCTCATTGGAGCTTTGTAATTAAAAGTACATTATAATCAAATCTATTCTTGATTCTAACATCATAGTAAGATACTTTATAACACAGCTGAGTGTAACAGTGTAGTTTCCCAGAACATACAGAACTTCTGCATATGAGACAGTACATATAAAACACTGACCGTCTCCTCCTGATAGTAAAGTGTATAAATACTGAGTCTTAAATCACAGCGACTAGTCTGTCAGGCCTTAACTTATAACTGCATGTCAGTGGAAGATGCATTTTTACTGTTACAGCTGGGTGACTATTGCCTAAAACCTGAGACATAGTTTAACAGTTTGTAGTGATTTATAGAGTTTTAATAAGGTTGTTTATGGACTAATATCTCCTAGAGATGAATAGTATTTAATAGTGTATTGTGAAGTAATATTGTTAAATGAGGTTGTTTATAGACTAATTGGAGTAAATTGTTATAATGAAGTGTTATGTGATAATTTATGATAAGTAGAGATCCTCTATAATCAGGTATTTGTTGGAATAATTTTGAGATATTTAGTGATGTTTGACAATTTGATACAGAGTCCAAAATCCGT
>BRDA01004112.1:28737-60701 GCA_036984385.1 Crenuchus spilurus | reverse complement strand
CTAATATCTCTTATTCTAGTGATTAATAGTGCTTAAAGTGGTTGTTTATGGACTAATACCTCTTATTCTAGTGATTAATAGTGTTTAACGAGGTTGTATATGGACTAATATCTCCTATTCCAGTGTTTAATAGTGTTTAACGAGGTTGTTTATGGACTAACATCTCTTATTCTAGTGTGTAATAGTGCTTAATGAGGTTCTTTACGCACTAATATCTCTTATTCTAGTGATTAATACTGTTTATTGAGGTTCTTTATGCACTAATATCTCTTATTCTAGTGATTAATAGTGCTTAAAGTGGTTGTTTATGGACTAATACCTCTTATTCTAGTGATTAATAGTGCTTAACGAGGTTGTATATGGACTAATATCTCCTATTCCAGTGTTTAATAGTGTTTAACGAGGTTGTTTATGGACTAACATCTCTTATTCTAGTGTGTAATAGTGCTTAATGAGGTTCTTTACGCACTAATATCTCTTATTCTAGTGATTAATACTGTTTATTGAGGTTCTTTATGCACTAATATCTCTTATTCTAGTGATTAATAGTGTTTATTGAGGTTGTTTATGTACTAATATATCCTATTCTAGTGTTTAATAGTGCTTAACGAGGTTGTTTATGGACTAATATCTCTTATTTTTGTGATTAATAGTGTTTAACGAGGTTATTTATGGACTAATATCTCCTATTCTAGTGACTAATAGTGTTTATTGAGGTTATTTATGGACTAATAATACTGTTTAATAGTGTAACATTATAGTAAGATGCTTTGATAACGCTTTATACTATAGCCTGGTTTTAGAGTGTAACAGTGTAGTTTCTCAGAACTTACAGTGTAACTGTCTCTTATGAGTCAGTACATTTAAAACACTCCTTACAGTACTTAACAGTCCTACATCACACTGAATACTCTGTGAGGCCTTAACGAATAACTGGATATAAACAGGTCTTGACTGGACACAGTGTGGTCTGTAAAGCATCACATTACACAGCAGGTCTTTTGGAAAAGTGGTAGAAAGTGAATTACATTGTTAGCCCTATGGAGTCTGAGGGTATTTCAGACACTCTGATGTAGTCTGACATGCCCTGACTTTTTACAAATTACACCCATCTAAAATGATTTTATCCACAGTGTTATACAGGCACAGGCTTTTGTTCAGCACAAACTGAATAAACAGAGGTGTTGGCTACACACTGGTCATTACAGTTTTTAGAAATTGTATGTGATTTTATTTCTAAAGCTTAACTAATGTGAGGTGACACTGTGTTTTCACTCAGCCGCTAACCCTACATTGTACAATTATGAGATAGATGTGAACACTCAGCTGAGCTCTTTGTTTACAGAGAAAAAATGGGCTTTTCCACATATTGCATGGCTGCTAATCCTTCAATGTAATTTTGGGAATTTCCATGTTGTTATCATACGAATGACAGATCACGTGAGTGGGCGGAAGCACAGCGCCCTGATTCATGCTGAAAAATGTGTCTCTGCTTACAGATACAGATACACTTTATTGATCCCTTGCGGGAAATTAGGTCCCAGCCCCTGCTGGCAGGGCAGCCTTGTAACACAGCGCCAAGCGTATTTAAGCTCCTCTCATATCTAAAAATATTTTTCAATTCAAGCTATATATATATATATATATATATATATATATATATATATATATATATATATATATATATATATATATATATATGAAAATTACACTTTAAGCTTTCGGGGTATATTCAGTTTTGTTTGTCACATAAAATCTTGCAAGTGTTTTTTTGCAGAATTTCGTTAATACTCCCCACACTCCAGAAGGCTAAAGGAGTGGTGACCCATCACATTTACATATTTTTACACTAAACCCAGTCAACCAAGACATGTCTTGAGTCCACATTTTGCCTCTAATAGCCTAACACTGCTATCAAACACTAGAACTCAATAGTCACCTAAAATGATCCAGCTGTGTTCACCAAAACATCTCTCCAGATCTTTTTTAAGGTCTCATAGACTATTCAGTGTGAGTTAGGACACAATCATGCTTCCTTCTTGCCAACGTTTAATTACCATTGAGTATTTTACTGATTCAAAACAGGAAGTTACACTGTAAGTTACAGGAAGTTACACTGTAGCACTGGGCTCTATTATAAAGTGTTATAGATGCTTCAAATATTTACTGCCGTTCTCAAAGATACATTTTAGGTGCCTCAAGAAACCTTCCCATATAAAAAAGTTATTTTGGGACCATTAATAGTCTACAAACTCCTGCAGGAACAGATTACTGAGTTCCATCGAGCACCATGCTTTGGTTCTGGGCTCCTCAGAGAAGCACTCTTTGCAGAAGAGTTCCTTGAGGCTCCCTAAAGGGTTCCACCATCGTGGCAAGCTGAGCATAAAGTAGTTCCATCTAGTGAGAAATAACCAATACAGAAACAGAGGGCCTTGTGTCATCTAATTTAGAATAAGGATATAGATCCTCACCTTTATAAACACAGCAGAAATTGTTTTAAAGTATTTAACATTAGTCATCTATAGTCATATATCAAAAAATGTGAATATGCTGCAAAAGTTAATTTTTGTTCATTATTGAATTCAGAAACAAAAAAACCATGTTTTAATGTTGATCATTACAGCCTTTGTGTATTGTACATCTTATTAAATATCCCAAAAAAAAAAACAGATACCAAAGCTGTAAGGCCGTCTACCAGAAGACTTTAGAGCACTTCATGCTTCCATCTACTGACAAGCTTTATGGAGCTGCCCAGAGGCTGCCCACAGTGCCAACTGACCATCATATTACTGTACATTAGACTGAAATGTGCCACTTTATGTCTAATAAATATTAAATATATGACCGTTTACCTTTACACAAGTATTTGGAGGAGTACCAGTCATAGTTGTTGACAGAATAAAGTAACACCTGATGTAACTGTGTTTGCTCAGCCTCTCCTGCCTCCTCTGATGGATCAGTTATAACATGTATTTGGTCTGCAGTAGAGCATTAAGGCTGGGCTGAGCTGATCTGCTGGACTATTGGAGGTCTGTTGCATTTCAGTTTGATCTACATCAGTGACTGACATTAGAAGAATATTGCTAACATTAAATGGCCCTGGGGTCGATCATAGAGCCAGTGCAATGAAAAAAATCTTTCATTTATTTGATCAAAGAGCAATTCAGCTATTTTTCAACAATTCTGAATAATGCAAACATGAAGGCAAGGTCACTCAGAGTGGTCTGATGTGAAATTCTCCACTGCAGAGGAAAGAAAACAGTCGGAACTGATCACAATATTAGTGATAGACATCTAAAGCATTTCAAATATGTTACCTAATACATAATTTAAAAGTTTACAGTGTTTAATTGTGTTTATTGAGGTTGTTTCTGGACTAATATATCCTATTCTAGAGATTATTAATGTTTATTGAGGTTGTTTCTGGACTAATATCTCCTATTCTAGTGATTAATAAAGTTTATTGAGGTTGTTTATGGACTAATATCTCCTATTCTAGTGATTAATAAAGTTTATTGAGGTTGTTTATGGACTAATATATCCTATTCTAGTTATTAATAGTGTTTATTGAGGCTGTGTATGGATTAATATCTCCTATTCTAGTGATTAATAGTGTTTATTGAGGTTGTTTATAGACTAATATATCATATTCTAGTGATTAATAGTGTTTATTGAGGTTGTTTATGGACTAATATCTCCTAATGTAGTGATTAATAGTGTTTATTGAGGTTGTTTATAGACTAATATCTCATATTTTAGTGAATTATAGTGTTTATTGAGGTTGTTAATGGACTAATATCTCCTATTCTAGTGATTAATAGTGTTTATTGAGAATGTTTATAGACTAATATCTCCTATTCTAGTGAATTATAGTGTTTATTGAGGTTGTTAATGGACTAATATCTCCTTTTCTAGTATGTGTTGTCATAAATGGCATATACAATATTCTGACACTATGATGGATGTTACAGGATCAGGTATAACTGTATCTAACTTTAAGAAACTATAACCATATGAAAATCCATAGATATCTGTACTTCTTCCACAACAAAGTCGTCTCCATGATTCATCTCTTTCCCTGTAATTGTCACCGGCATCTCATATAAGCTACAGATGCTTCAAAGTTAAAGATCCCTTTCACTCAGATGCTCTCTGTGAAAGATCATTACGATGCTGTTTAACAAAAGCAGAAAAGAATTACTCTCTTGATGCCATTTCATCTTTTTAACTCCGTCAAAAGCATAAAGTGCTAAAATTTACCAAATGGAGGCACTTCACTACATTCTGCTGGCCAGATACAGGAACAATAGTGATGAGTTACTTATGCTCAAAGCTTGGGAAGACTGGAAATCAGTCATATTGTGTAGCAATGTATATTGTAATCAGTATTCACACATTCCACATTCAATATAAATGCAGCATAAATGATTTTGAAACTTCAGGAGAAAATGATAACTGCAATATACCAAAAATAATGTAATTGATAAGATATGCAGAAATGGTTTAACATTTTAAGACCAAAGCATAAAAGTGGACACCTGGGTAAAATTTTCAATTACTGATATATATTAAGGTTTGGTTTAAAAGAAGCACTTGGCAGCACTGAGAAGACAAATTAGAACAGGTCCCCCCTCCCTCTACGCTGCGCTCTAGCCTTGCCTCCACACATGATGCTGCTGTATATGTGGCATGTGATGGAGCTTAGGGAAGGGTGTGGTTTGCAGTATGTGTACAAGCAGTGACTGACACTTTGCAAGCCACTCCTGCTTGATTGTTTAGAGTCATTTATGATGGATTTGTGTAAATTACATTATGAACAATAGGTTGAGCCATAGGAGCCTAATTCTGTATCTGTCCTATATACTACTGTCAGGACATATTGACAATTTCAGTAAATATGACAAATTTAATGTCTAATGAAATGTCATGACAACAGGACATCCCAAATGACAATATGTTGAAGTGTTGAACAGCTTTTGAGAAATAAAATGTGATCCAGCAGAACCAGACTGACACTGATCTTCAATGTAAGTATTTGTCTCTGCAAATAAAGACTAGAACTGTCCAAACTGTGCTCTTCTCTGTGATTCTGTAAGGATGTAAAAACTGGACAGGAAGAATACTGATACCTTTGAACTGTTGGAGATGTTTGAGAGAATCTTGGACAAATAAATGAATCCTGAAAAATAGGAATCAAGATGGAGCCTTTAAGAAGCTTGAAGACCCAAACAGAAGACAATGTTCTCTGGAAAGGCCATCCATATGGTCACCAGGAGTCTGAATGGACTTGACGGCACTTAATACTAAAATTCACCTTTAGACTCCTGGTTAATGTGTAGAAGTTATCAATTTATGTCAAGTTTGGGGAAAGTGTAGCCTGATTGAGATGTACTCTGGTCAACAGACTCTGACATCTTAACGCTGCTCCTATCAGAGAATTTTTGAGCTTGAAATCTGTTGAGCTACTAAACAATGTCTCTTTAAACAAACCAGAAAAGCACACACACACACTCATGACTAAGCTTTTACAGCACATCTATCCGGTAATCAAACTCCAATCACGACACAAAACTATCTAATTATGAGATCTGAGCTCCTTTTTTTCTCCTTTTCATAAATCTTTCAGAGCTTCCTGACTGGAGCGGCTTGTCTCTCGCTTTTAACCACAACAGACCCCTGGGTGTGGAGTTTAGGCTGTAATTATTACTGTAATGACCCCGGCACCGTCTACACATTAAAAGATAATGCATTTAAATTTATGGAAATCCTAATTAGCTGCATAGAAGTAGAACCGAGCGATCTAAGCACAGGCTCATTAATGACAATCTAATGCAAAGCAAAATAAACAAAGTAGAAAAAAATCTAAATAAAAATGCCACGCTCATTTCTCCAGTAACCTCTCTTCATAAACGTTTAGCAAGATGAGAGACTGTACAAGCGCAATTAACTACATCACTGCCAGGCCAATAAGAGCTAGATTTAAGGGAGGATTGATGATGAATGCAGCACTGATGTCCATGACCATGGCTTACGGTCTCTTTAAGAATTCATTTTAAAATACTAAAAGGTGAGCACTATCGTACATAACAGACTGTCTCTATCTTTGTGCTGTTCTTTGAAATCTAGTGCTGGAAGTCTGTGGTACCAAAGATTTATAAAAAAGGTTGATAATGTCGATAAGCAGCGTGTTCTTATTATGCACCAATAAAATGGAATAACTTACCAATGGAGTCAGTAGCTTACAAATAGTCAATTACTTAGCCATGGAGTCAATAACTTGCCAAGAGAGTCAACAATTTACCAACTAAGTCAATAACTTACCAGTAGAGTCAACAATTTACCAACAGAGTTAACAACTTACCACTAGAGTCAATAACTTACAAGCAGAGCCAACAATTTACCAACAGAGTCAACAATTTACTGACAGAGTCAACAATTTTCCAACACAGTCAACAATTTTCCAAAAGTCAGCAACTTACCACTAGTCAACAACTTATCACTAGAGTCAACAACTTACCACTAGAGTCAACAACGTACCAGTAGAGTCAATAACTTACCAACAGAGTCAACAATTTACCAACAGAGTCAACAGCTTACCACTAGATTCAACAACTTACCAACAGAGTCAATACCTTACCAGCAGAGTCAATAACAGGGTCAATAACTTACCAACAGAATCAATAACTTACCAACACAGTCAATACCTTACTACTATAATCAATAACTTACAGAGTCAACAATTTACCAACAGAGTCAACAGCTTACCACTAGAGTCAACAACTTACCACTAGAGTCAACAGCTTACCACTAGAGTCAACAACTTACCACTAGAGTCAACAACTTACCAACAGAGTCAATAACTACCAACAGAGACAATAACTTACTAACAGAGTCAATACCTTACCAACACAGTCAATACCTTACTACTAGAATCAATAACTTACAGAGTCAACAATTTACCAACAGAGTCAACAGCTTACCACTAGAGTCAACAACTTACCACTAGAGTCAACAACTTACCAACAGAGTCAATAACTACCAACAGAGACAATAACTTACTAACAGAGTCAATACCTTACCAACAGAGTCAATAACTTACCAACAGAGTCAATAACAGAGTCATTAACTTACCAACAGAGTCAATACCTTACCAACAGAGTCAATAACAGAGTCATTAACTTACCAACAGAGTCAATAGCTTACCAACAGAGTCAATAACTTACCAACAAAGTCAATAACAGTCATTAACTTACCAACAGAGTCAATAACTTGCCAACAGAGTCAATAACAGAGTCAATAACTTAACAACAGAGTCAATAACTTACAAATCAGACAATCATCATCAATACAATAATGTAACAGCAACAGTAGACATACAGTTATAAACTGTGTTTTATTATCTATTTGATTTATTTACCAAATATATTTTCAGGTTTTCTTATTTTTAATCAAATAATTCTTACTATTTTAAACTACGCTGACTTTTCTTCTTTACTTTCATTCATATTTTATAAAACTGTATTTTATATTTTATAGTTCTTGATAGTGTTATAGCACTAATAGAGCTGCATTTATGCATGAAATGTGCACCAGCAGACACACATTTAGTCTTTTATCTTATTTTGTGACACTTCTAGTCTGGACTCTAAACTGGTGCACTCTTAACTTTTAATGAAAGTCAATTTGGATCATTTTATTGGTCTATTTATCTTGAAACTCAAAAAGGAACAACAACTAACAATACAGAGTATATTACTACTTAAAGTGCTTTCAACCAATTTCTTTATAATTGAGTCACTGAAATGAGTTTGATGTGAAATGGTGAATAGTAGAGATATTTATTTCAGCTTTCTCTGCAGTAGTCAAACATCAGAACATCAGAGAAACGTTCATTGTTGTTCATAATTTAATTAAACTGTTATATTTTATATTCATTACACATAAAGTCACATATTTCAGCCTTTTTGTGTTTTAATGTTGATCAGTATGACTTATAGTGTGATGATCAGTAGTAGTGTTGGCACTGTGGGCAGCTGCTGAGCCTCTCCATAAAGCTTGTGAGCAGATGGAAGCATGAAGTGCTGTAAAATCTCCTGGTAGGTGTTGACTTTGGACTAAACACAGTGGACCAACATCAGCATCACAAACCATCAACCAACTTCAGATAGCTTGGATTGTGTGTCTCAGACTCTAGGAGCTGATTTACAAATAAAATCTGCAAACTTTGGACCAGTTCTGGTTCTGCTTAGTCCTGGTAAGACATTTGTGATGTTGTCTGTAGCTCAGTTGTGTTGATATTAGGAATGTGGCAGCTGAGATGTTTGACAGTATTGAGGATACATGACTATAACTGTGTTTATGTAAAAAATATTAATAAAAGATGTAAAAGCTAACAACACAGTCTCTCAAACTAATTAATTTAACAATTTAATTATGCAGAGCCTTGGAATTCCACCTTTAACACAGTTAATTACACAATTAATTAAAACAATTAACTGTTCAATTATTAGGGTATGTGGGCTTTATATAATAAAAGTGTACATTTGTAAATATAACTAATCACAGGAGCACAAACTCTTGACAGTGTATATTGTCTTGCATATTGGAAAAACAGTAACAGCCATATTATTACGTACAGTATAACCCACACTATGCACACATATGCTTCCCTGTGCGCTGCGTCCTGAAGCTCCTTCCTGTGCATTTGATGGCGAACATCATTCTCACTGCTGTGGCAGTGATAGATATAATTTGTAGCTCACAGGAAATTAAAATAGGGTACACACATGCCCTGAGAGCACACACAACATCTACACACACACAGCATAACACCTGTACAGGCACATATACAGTTGTCTTCTGCAGGGAGTGATTGATTTGCTGGGCGGCAGTGTGAAAACAGTGAAAGTGCTGTTTGGCTCTCATATGTATTCATTTGAACACAGCCTGTCAGCAAAGCTCTGTCTTGCTTTTATTTGTGTGTGTGTAGGTGTGTGTGTGTGTGTGTGTGTGTATGTGTGTGTGTGTGTGTGTGTGAAGCACTGTCTGTGTTTGCATAAGTGTGTCTTGGGAGTAATACATACATTCAGCTGATTCCAGCTCCTCTATACTTAGGAAGAATGGAGAATGTTCTCCCAGGTGGAGCCACCCATCACTTTCAAACCCACTACATACAGTGGGGAAAAAGTTATTTGGTGAGCCACTGATTGTGCAAGTTCTCCTACTTAAAAAGATGACAGAGGTCTGTAATTTTCATCATAGGTACACTTCTACTATGAGAGACAAATTAGGAAAAAAATCCAGGAAATCACATTGTAGGATTTTTAAATAATTTGTAAATTATGGTGGAAAATAAGTATTTGGTCAATAAACAACCAGCGAGAATTCTGGCTTTTTTTTTAACCTGTTAGTTCTTCTTTAAGAAGCCCTTGTATTAATTGCACCTGTTTGAACTTGTTATGTCTATAAAAGGCAACTGTCCACACTCTCAATCAATCACACTCCAAAGAGCTTTCTAAGGACAACAGGGACAAAATGTTAGACCTGCACAAGGCTGGGATGGGCTACAGGACAATAGGCAAGCAGCTTGGTGAGAAGGCAACAACTGTTGGCACAATTATTAGAAACTGGAAGAAACACAAGATGACTGTCTGGGGCTCCATGCAAGATCTCACTTTATGGGGTAAGGATGATTCTGAGAAAGGTCAGGAGTCAGTCCCAAACTATACAGGAGGATTTGATCAATGACCTGAAGAGAGCTGGGACCACAGTCTCAAAGAGAACCATTAGTAACACACTATGCCATCATGGTTCAAAATCATGTAGGGCATTTAAGGTCCCCCTGCTCATGCCAGCACATGTCCAGGCCCATTTCAATTTCGCCAATGACCAGAGGAGGCATGGGAGAAGGTCATGTGGTCAGATGAGACCAAAATAGAGCTTTTTGGTACTCAAGTCCACTCGCCATGTTTGGAGGACAAAGAATGCTGAGTTGCATCCCAAGAACACCATACCTACTGTTAAGCACGGGGGGGGGGGGACATCATGCTTTGGGGTTGTTTTTCTGCAAAGAGGACAGCATGAATGATCCGTGTTAAGGGAAGAATGAACGGGGGTATGCATCGTGAGATTGTAAGCCAAAACATCCTTCCATCTGTAAGAGCATTGAACATGAAACGTGGCTGGGCCTTTCAGCATGAAAATTATCCCAAATACACTGCTCGGGCAGTGAAGAAGTGGCTCCGTAAAGGTCCTGGAGTGGCCTAGACAATTTGTGGAGGGAGCTGAAAGTTTGTGTTGCCCAGCAACAGCCCCAAAACATCACTGCTGTAGAGGAGATTTGCATAAAGGAATGAGCCAAAATACCAGCTACAGTGTGTGCAAACCTGGTGAAGACTTACAGGAAATGTTTAACCTCTGTCATTGCCATGTTACACAGTATTGATTTGAACTTTTGTTATTGACCAAATACTTATTTTCCACCATAATTTACAAATAAATTCTTAAAAATCCTACAATGTGATTTCCTGGATTTTTTTTCTCATTTGTCTCTCATAGTTGAAGTGTACCTATGATGAAAATTACAGACCTCTCTCATCTTTTTAAGTAGGAGAACTTACACAATCAATGGTTGACCAAATACTTTTTTCCCCCCACTGTATACAGTTTATATATATGCAGTCATATCAGAACATTATGACCAGCTCTGTCCTGGGATGTCACAGATACCACGTGACAAGGTTTGCTGTCTAGTCAGTTGTATCAGAGCGTAAAACCATCATTAAGGACAAATGACGTGATGTGACCCGATGTCATGATAATAGGGTACCAGGTGAAACATGGTGGTGGCAGCATCACAGAAACCACTAACTGTGTGGAAGCTGTTGTAGTGAACATGTACTGAGAATGGACTTCTTATACATTGAGTGTCACATAGCAGTGGAGCCCCAAGAACCGTTGATGCCAACATCTCTTTTG
This sequence comes from Crenuchus spilurus, assembly GCA_036984385.1. Lineage (NCBI taxonomy): Eukaryota > Metazoa > Chordata > Actinopteri > Characiformes > Crenuchidae > Crenuchus > Crenuchus spilurus. Next base: position 49,724 of record BRDA01004112.1, on the reverse strand, counting down.
GTACAGAGCAATTGATGCACAACAGTGGACCCGCTAACCTTTAAAATAAACATGAATGTGCTACTGCTAGTTTTTGCCAGTGTCATCTAAGCCAGGGGTTCTCAACTGGTCTCAGCCCGGGACCCACATTTTCTCATGTTCATTAAGTCAGGACCCACTTTTATAGAATACAAACCAAACAAATTTATATGCATGTAAAGAGATATCAGGGGGGACACGACTGGCTTGATTCGGGAGGGTTTGAGGGGGTGCTGGAGCATAAATTAATATTATTAATAAATATTATTACATTACATACAAATTATGATATGATTATAATATACTAATAATAACTTAAGTGTTATGAATAATAAAATAATACAATTTATATTTATCTTTAATAAAAGACATTATTACATATTATTAAATATTTATAATCTGTTAAAAGCATGTAGCATAAAATTATCACCCAATTCTTTGCCTCTGAACGTCATCACAAATTTAAACAGAGGAGTAACCAGCAGTGTTGCCAGATCTCGCGATAGAAACAAGCAACCAGTTCTATGAAAACAAGCCCAAAATAAGCCCAACTGGCAACCGACCGAGGCCGCTTTTAAACAGTATAAAGGTAAACATTTATTGTGACATTATACATAAACAACACAAAACTTATGCTAAACACTTTTAAGATAAAAATTGGCAAGCTACGTAGGTGGCTATTTTTAGCTCATTTCTTTGTTTTGTGTCCTTGTGTTTTGGGGCACTGAAACCCATGTGTGTTAGCCTCAGTGTGCAGATGTTTGTACTTCTCATGTTTTCCTTTATTATGGGGAGCTGGGAGATAATAAAAGAGCTTCACTTGGAAAGAAAGTCAAGCCCAAATAAGCAACTTCACGTTCAAAAACAAGCCCAAAAAACCGGAACTGCGACTCACAAGATTTGCAAGCGACTTTAGAAAAAACAAGCCCAGAGTCGCTTATAATAAGCGGACTTGGCAACACTGATAACCGGCAAATGGTGGCTACCATGGCAACGAGAATACTGCACGCAATGGCTGCATGCGTCTGACGCCTGTCTCTCTGTGTCTCTGTTTTCAATTTAAAAGACGAGGACAAAATCAGATAAGCATTAACTGTTTTAATGGTTTTAAAATTTATTTATTTTTTACAGTCTGTCCGCGACCAGCCCAGAACGTGTCCCCAACACACTTTTGGGTCGCGACCCACCAGTTGAGAATTGCTGATCTAAGCCAAAAGTGGTTACTCCCACTATTAAGTAGATGCTCATATGACTGTGTATATATACAGGACATATACATAGTTATATCAAAATAGTGAAGTCAAGAATGGGCAAGGTGGAGATCAAATTGACGAAGATGCGGAAAAGCAAGTCAATTAGCATCAACACCAATCTAAGACTGGTGACAGCCTCGGTCTGGCCAGTAGCTGCATATAGATGTGAAGCCTGAACACTGAAGAAAGAGGAAGAAAGACTTATTCAGGCTTTTTCTGAGAACATGAACATCAGAAAGCTGCTGAAGATCTAATGGATGAAGCAGATAACACTGAGCAGGTGTATGAAATGTCTAGAACTCAAAAGGAGTTACTGATGCACATTAAATCCCGCAAGTTATGTTACTTCGGTCATGTGATGAGGCAGCACATGAGAGCATTGAAGGAAGTGTTATGACTGGACTTGTGGAGGGAGTCCGAAGACGTGGAAAACCAAGAATAACCTGGATGTATAACATCAAGACATGGACTGGATTAGATGACGGTGTGGCATGGACTAAATTAGGTGGTTAACTTGCCAACTGTGGTGTCAATCACTCAAATGGGAGCTGTTGTTCATTTCTGGCATCAATGGCCTTTGGGGTACTACTGTTATGGTATTGGAAGGCACTCAATGTACAAGTCCATTCTCAGTACACCTTCACTACAGCAGCTTAGAACATCCCACAAAGTTAGTGGTTTCTGAGATACTACCTCCACCATGCTTCACACGGTACCCTATTATCATGACATCAGTCACATCACGTCCTTTATCAAAGATGATGGTTTTACACTCTGCTACAACTGACTGGTGTGCTCACTTATTTATACCTACAGTAAACACTGTCACAAGGTATTTGTGATGTCCCGGGCCAGGGTTGGTCATAATGTTCTGATATTGATAAGTTCTAGACTCCATCACCACCTTCTTGTCCTTGATCTTATCACTTTTCATCAAAATGTTCTGAACATAAAGCAGAAGAACACCTTTTACAGTCTTATTCTATAGTTATAATCTGAAGACTAACATCATAAGAAACCCAATTAAACTGCATGGTATCTAATTTTTTGGCATTTTTCAGTTTCTGACAAAATTTGAAAGGGCCTGATCCTCTATACATTATATGTAAATTTTATGATGATAGACCCAAAAGAAATTGTCCAAAATGACTTAGAATAACGTCAGGTTCCATTGACTTCAATTAAAATCAAGTGCGTTTTTTCCTTCTCCTGTAAAGTTCTCATTTTTGGAGGATATTAGCTTTTGCAAACAAGCTTTATTCTTCACTAGAACCACACATCCAAGTCAAGAACACTTTAGGAGCCTTTATTTTGAGAGGGCCTGTCTTATTTGGTCAAAGTGCAATACACCTCGTGGCAATAGCACTAAAGCTCTTTGTCTCATCCGGACAGCTGAGTCAAGTGCAATCGTATCTGGTATCTGAAATGACTTCTCCCCGAAGGAAGAGAACAGGGATGATGCAAAGTGAGACCAAACAACTGCTTAGAAACTGAGCTGAGTGAATGAATGTGTATAATATGAAAGATGTAGTGATTGTAACTTCATCTACACTTACTGGATGGAGTTCTCGATGCGGGAGATGGTGAGGAATGCTGCCAGATTGGCCGTGTAGGACGAAATAACAATCAGCGCGAAGAGCCACCAAACGCCCATCATCATCCTAGTGGCCAGAGTGGTGTAGGGCACCTCTCCACCTAGATTGAGAGAGAGAAAGAGCAACTGAATGAGTATTCACTATCTGGACATATCTGGACTGAAGGTACAGGGCACAAGGGTCAAGAGTAAACTATCTGAGGCTGTAGAAGAGCCTGAATTTGCTGTAAGTATCAAAACACCCATTCAAACCATTCAAGAGGTCCACTTCAGGTCTTCTAAAGTCTGTGGTCATCTAGTATAAAAGACATTTTTCAGCTCCATTGAGAGCGACGGCAAATAAAAAGACATTTTTGAGATGCTGTTGAATTCTGCAGTGTTTCCTAAACTGAGCCTCTCAATTAAAGGACCCAAACAGAACTAGAATTACTAGAGGGGTACAAAGTTCCCTTTTGAGTGTTCTCTGCTCCATCTACTGGTGGTGGTGATCATCCACCATTCTGACATCACCAACGTTCTTGTGGCTGAAACTCAGTGATGCTAAAAGGACAATGTGTATACAGTAGATACAAGGAGGTGGTTCTAATGAATTGGCTACTTGTGCATCTCCAAACAATTCATGGGCTTCAAGTGGTTCAGTGGACTAAGGGGCTGCCATTATGATCTGAGGATCATGCTGCTTGCTTTCGACAGCCGGGGCCTCGGTTGGGCAAGATGGCACACAATGTCGTTTGACTCAGGCGTCTGTTGGGCGACCCATCAGGACCGGGGATCTGCGCTTTCTTCAGAGTACGCTAGCTGCCCAGCAGTGATGTATCACCAGCATTTTGGAAAAAAAAGGGGCTTGACGTCACTGATATCAGAAGAGGCCTGTGCCCATCTGCCCTCTCCCAAGAGAGTCAGGGACATTGGAAGTGATAGTGACAGGGAGAGATGATAAATGGGGTGGGGTTAATTGGCCACTAAAATACATTGGAGAGAAAATCAGGAGTCAGGAGTAAAATAATAAATAAATAAATAAATCATTTAAATTCATAATTTAATTACAAAAAGGCAACTTAAACTGTAGTGTTACTCATAAAGAGACATTTTATGTTTTAATGTTTGAAAAGTGAAAAATTCAGAATTTTTTCACAATATTATTCTTTTTAATGTCACACTGACATCCAGTCAAAGTCAAGCATGCTGTGAATTCATTTGCTGGAGCAGATAAACATGAATCTGCTGGCACCACGTACAGTGCCAGTTGTGGGCTAGAGAGGTATACAGGCCCCAGAATTGTGGAACTGTGTTCTCTGCTCTACTCTAAAATCTTGCAGACAGCCTTCTCTGGACAGCAACTCTTTTTTAAATTTAATATTCTCCATTTCAGTAGGAACAATGAGTGAACAGGTGTCCCAATACTTTTGTCCCTACACTCTATAGTTGCAATTCTCAACTGTCAACTGTGATTGGCTGCTTCTGCAACTTAATAATATATATTTTTTCATATTCTGGACAAAAGGTCTTATAAGGTCTATTTTACCTGATTGGTTCTTGGTGAAAAAGCAAAGAAAGCACTTTAGAAATGAAAGAGTATTTTAGCAGCCACAAAAGAAGAGAACTTAGAGAACCACACTGCTATTAATGCTCTTTATCGCTCTGAAAAGAACGGCAGGAGACGAGCAGCGTGTGGCTCACAAACACCACTAACAGGCGGAGTGATACCCAGCAGAATAGGCACTTACATGAACAGGAGAGGTGCCACATTAGAGTGCCCAAAATCCTGCAACCAAGCCACGCCCATTATTCTCCACACCTACCTGGTTGATCCACCTTGAAGATGTAGACAGTAGCTCAGATTAGAAACATGCTGTGCGATCCACTCTAACACACACTAACACACCACCACCACACCAGTGTCACTGAGAATAATCCACCAGCTTTGTGGGGGGTCCTGGCCATTGCATAACAGGGTCAGCAAAGTATACAGAGAAACAAATAGACTACAATCTATACAAAGTGTACTTATACTGTCAGCCACAACATAAAATCCACCTGTTGAATAACATCTTTTATGTTTTAATTCGTTTATATGCTTTACGTTCAATGTCACAGTCGCTTAGATCTAATTAACGCTCAATAAAATGTGTTTTTCTGCCACGTCTAATACTTCTGCTCATGTTGGAGTGAGATATCACTACAGCAGTTTCACCCCTGCTGATGGATCTGCTTGATTTCAAGCTTGACGTGACAAAAATTGGCCTCGTTTATTAAAATTATCACACTTTTAAATGCAACAAGCGCTTGAATCCCTTCAGCGGAGGCTCAATAAGATATCTGACACCAGCTCTGTCTGATGGAGTCCTTGGAGATAATGTGTCTGCTGAAAGGAAATGTGCTGTTGACATGCGCTCATACAGTATCTCCCGCAGGCTGTGTACTTTCCCCACCGCACAGGCTGCGGCTGATGGAGTCGGTTCTGAAGGCATTAGCTAGATTCTGTCTCCAGAGAACCCGTCCTTACGTTATTTCCCATGTACGGGAGGCTTCAAGCTAGGGAGAGTCTTTCTGTCTTTCTTCAAAGGCCACTCGGCTGATATTTTAACCTCGGAGTTCTTTCAGACTTGAATTTTTGAGGAAATGTCAGGAGGTCACTCTGAAGGTCCTCGCAGAGTCTTCTCTGAACCCGACTGCAGCTAAAACACACTTCACAGCCACTTTTTCTCTTTCGGGAACACTGTACGCATCCCTGAGGCGGCGAAGAAAGTAAGTTTTCAACATATTAGGAGTTTAGTAAAGACTCTCAGCCTCTTCAGGTTGGAGATGGAGCTCTATTGGGACTGGAGTGCATCAGGGGGACAAACTCGTCTCCTCAGTGTTTGACCTCCTGTATCCGGATGTCATTTAAATAAATACAGGAGTTATTGTATTTTTAACACATTTGTCTGCATAACAGTTGATTTGTACCCATGTACAGTAGTGTATCCTGTAATTATAGGCACATTGTCTATATTGCTTGTCCTTGGACAGACAGTGTATACTGTTTGCATTGTGTATTGTATGTAAATTATATGTAAACAACCTGTATATTGTAGACAACAATGCCTAGAAACAAAGTGTCTATATCAACAAATTTGGCCAATAAATCTTGATGCTGTGCACAGCTGCTGTTTGGCTGTGATATACATACAAATGAGCTTTAACTCTGTATTTACTGGGCATCTCTAAACGGTCTCATATGACTACCCGATCAATATGATCAATAGTTTAATTCATAAAGGTAACCTGTCATTTTACATTCATTACACATAAAGTGACATTTCGAGCATTTCTTGCTTTAGATGGATGGATGGACAGATGGATGGATGGTTACTTTCTTGATCCCAGAGGGAAATTCAAGTCTTCCAGTAATGATATAAGTTCCATGTCCCAAAAGCTTCGGTTGCTTCAATAGCTGAAGATTGGACCCCCAAGGCCTCCGCCTCTGGTCACTACCAGATCCACAATGCACTTGACCACCATTACTGCCTTTCCCACTGGTGGTTGACCCATGTGAGAGTTGGCCCATGTAGCTGTTTATGAGTGAGGGTAAGAAGGAGTGGGTGATGGACAGGTGGATCGATGCAGCATCTGCAGTGATTCTGGCTCTGTACCGGTCTGTTTTGGTGAAGAGAATGCTGAGCCAGAGAGCTAAACTCTGTGTTTACCAGTTGGTCTTCATCGGCTGGTCAACCCGCATCTGTTCCTGAGGTTTAGGTGACCAAAAGAATGAGATCACAGGTACAAGCGGCTGAAATGCCTTTTCACCGCAGGGTGTCCAGGCTTTCCCTTAGAGACAGGGTGAGGAGTTCAGACATCCAGGAGAGACTCAGATGAGTAGAGCTGTGGGAAGACCCAGGACAATCTGGAGAGATTATATCCCATATGAGCTAAAAAAGGTGGCTGGGAAAAAGAATGTCTTGTCTACTTTGCTTGGGTTGCTACTTCTGCAACCCAGATTCAGATACATGGAAGATGATGGATGGATTGATGGATCTGTAGAAAGTGTCCCTACTTTTTGAAAAATGTGGTTTGTCATTAACACTAGAATTCCCAAACTGACTCATTTTTTTGTCGTCTCTGTACCCCGCGCTGGAATGCTGGAGCCATTAACAGCCTTTGTCTGCTGCTCTGCTTTGCTTGTCATGCAAATCAGCGCTTCGTCACACATTCAGTCTCACAGAGACTCTCCCTCAGTTTTAAGTCCTCTTTCCACAAAGGAAAAAAATATTTATATAAAATAATAGAGCAGGAATCATGCTACAGGCTTGCATGTGCGTATTCACACAAACACACACACACGTGCCGAGCCGAGTGAGCGGCCGAGGCCGAATCAAGTTGAGTGGCCGAGGCCGAATACCAAAACAAAACTCGCCCTACGACATGCTCCCTAGACCCTACACCCTAGACCTACAGACTCTCATTTACATCACATTACCTCTCTAATGGTTCACAAGAAGGGTTTTTTTCTGCAAGCCTGGGAAATGCAGTATTAATAAGAAGACATGATCCCTTAATTCCAAAAAGGCTCACTCGAATGTCTCATGAGACAAGACAGGAGGAAGATGGTTTGAGACATACTATAGCTGGGCATCTGGGCAGTACCAGACTGTCTGTATACACCAAACAATGACATATCTAAGTAACCAACTCAAAACCCAAAGAGGAACCATTGGTTTTTAAGCAGGTCTTTTTACTCATTTTACTCTTTTGAATATTTTTACCTAACAATGAGTCCACGACACAGGCCCTGAGAGGCTCCGCAGGCTAAGACGCTGACACTACGATGAGAGGATCGCGAGTTCAAATCCCGGTCTTGCTGTTTGCCATCAACAGCCGGTGCCCAAGAGAACAAAAATTGGCCATGCTCTCTCTGGGCAGGTAGATGGCGCTCTCTCTCCTTATCACTCACACATTGCAATGTCTGCTGGCTCAGGCATCTACTGATTGGTCCAATTGGAGCTGGGGATGCTGCACTTTACTCTGAGCGCGTTTGCTCCTCAGTGACGATGTAACGGTAGTTTGAAAAAAGGCGGTGGCCACATCACACACATCGGAGGAAACTTGTGCTTGTCTTCAGCCTCCTAAAGGCAGGGACAGTGTAAAGTGATGGGGAGAGCCCCCTAGTGGATGGGATGGGTTAATTGGCTACTACTTTGTTAGAGGGGGAAAATGGGCAAAATACTAAAAACAAACCTCCACGAGACAAGACAGGACAGTGATTTTTTATGGAAAGTGACACATTAGACATCCAAGGCGGCCAATAGGACGTCGCTAAGGCCTCTGGACCGTAGTGGAGGCTGATTGCACCCCCTTCTCCTGACTGCAGGATGTTGATCTTTAGAAAATGAGGCAGTCAGTAATGTAGCTTTTATCTCGCAGCCTCCTGACTGGGGTTCAAAGCCACCCGCCATGCACATCAAATCGGCAGGCCTTACTTTCTAGCGGGTTCCTCGCTCCACGCCTTTGATTCAGGAGCCGGCCAGAAGCGACACACTCCTCTCAGCTCCTCACTGCCCGCTGTGAGAGGTGGCTCAGAGAAAGAGATCTATAGAAAGGCTCTATTGTATTTGCTTGCATGTGTTTTTGCCTGAGTGTGTGTTTGTGACTCCAAAGGCAGTGAAATAGAGACATTTTCAGATCAATAATGAGAATAATCTATTTGGTACATGGAGCTCAGTCTTTGGTCTGTGGAGAACATGCTTGATCCCAAACTGCAGCTACAGTCACACATCACAAAAATGTTTTGGTCATAATTTCATTTATAGAGGTACTGGATGTGCTCATATGTTTTATATTTATTACACATAAAGAGACATATTTCAGTCTTTTTTATGTTTTAATGTTTGTCAGAAATCTGATATCGTGAAATATTTCATACTTCACTGGTGTCGCTCAGTCATCCCAGTTGTGATGGATCACCTGGCAGATGCCTGAGCCAACTGACATTATTTAGTAGTGCCAACTTACCCATCCAGAGAGGCCATGGCCAATTTTGCTCTCTCGGGCTCCGGCTGTTGATGGTAAGCAATATGATTGGGATTCAAACTCGCGATCCTCAGATCACAGTGCCACTCAGGGCCTTTTAATTGTCTTTTCCATTAATTTTACATTTTAGTGGAATTTTAATTCGTTTCTTATTTTATTTTGTTTTATGTTTTTTTTTATTATTAATTTTTAAATTATTTTATACTTATACTATAGAGTGTTACAGTCTGTAATAGAGTTATTGGAGCAGAGGTTCAGGTGGACTAAATGATGGCATAGACATTATAACAAAATAGTGTTTAATGCACCAATAAAGCAAAACTGCTGTATAATCTTCAGTTTTATGTAAATTTGTCTTAATTCTTCTTTATTTAAAATAATTCCAATCTTTATTTTGAGAATTCAGTCAGGACTTATCAGTGTATTCTACGTTTTAGAATAAATAAGACACAATACAGAGCTGCCAATCAAACAGAGATCGTTATATTGATTTGTGCTGTAGAGCCGAGTCGGAGTCAAGACCTGAGTCAGAGTCAAAATCAAGATATTTAGTAGTCGAGTGTGAGACATGACCGAGACCAGATTATTTTGAATAAAATATAAAGAAAAAGCCTGTGATTGAGACGAGTAGATAAAGGACTGATGTTGAATGATTGCTTTTATGCAATAATAATAAAAAAGACCATACACAAGTACTACAGCACTACTGATTTGATTTAAACAACATTATTGATTGAAAGAGATGATGAAAGGATGTAAAAAGGAACAAAAGCTGCTCATTAAAGTATTTGAAGGGAAAAAAGACTAAAGACCAGGTTTAATAAACTGATTTAATGGTGGTTAATAAATCTGCACAGTGACTAATAGTGAAATTCTGCAGGAAGTCCACGTTCTGCCTCGGGGCACAAACTCGAGATAGATATTTCACCTGTTAATCAGAAATTAAGAGTGGTCCTGGTGTGCTGGCACAGATTTTCACTCCCCTGAGCGGCGAGGACACACTCGTTTAAGTGGATTCCCGAGTGAGGCGGATTGTGGTGAAACACTATGAATGGTCCTTCATGGCTGTTAGAGGCCTTGTAAATTTAGCCGAGGGTGAGTGGACAAGCCACTCTGCTACTCTCTTTCTCTCTCAGGGAGGCTGAGGAAAGGCCAATCAGCTGAAGGTCACCGAGTCCTTCAGACCAAACATTCTTCTGAAATATCTGACTCTCCACGCTGATACATCTTCCCACACTAGCCTACAAGTGCACCATACAAACGATAACACTAACGTGGTCAAATATTTGTGGACATCCTTTCTAAAAACAATGCACTCAGCTACTTAACGCTGACACAGATACACTAGTGTTAGTCTGATGTTGATACACCAAATAAATCCAGAGATATGATCAGTTACATTTGATATAAAGTCACATTTACACGTCTGGAAGCAGTGAGGCAGGAGGGGCGAGATGCCCAGTGAGGAATCCACACAGTGCAGCCAGCACTGCTCCCAAGTGGACAGAAAAAGGACCTCACAGCTGCTTTTTGTTGTAAGCTTCGTTTTTTACCATCATATGTTCACATTTACTAGATGTGTTCACATTTTACATTTTTAAAATGCTTCATGCAGCACGTTTTGTGCTTTTAAATCTTATTGTATGTTTTGAAATGGAAAAAATGCACTATATGTCTAAGTTTGTGCAGACATCTCTTCTTCTAATGAACGCATTCAGCTGACACAGATGTACAAATGCACAGCTGGTCTAGTCCTGCCATAAGAATAGGACTCTCTGGAGAAGTACAGGCACTATGCCTAATGCCAGGCGTGGGCAAGAGGGCACCAGCATTGAGCTGGCAGATCCACAGTTAAAATGCTCCATCCAACACATTTGGGATGAGTTGGTGGAGTTGGGGATAAGGTGGGATGGGGATCCTCCAACCGCTCTTGTGGCTGGATGCAATCAAATTCTCACAGCAATGTGCCAACATCTTGTAGAAAGCCTTGCTTGGACTGTAGAGACAGTTACTCCAACAAAATGATGAATGAGCAATTAAATCTCTGAAATGAAAAACATTCAATGGCTGAGAGATTCCTAATCATTCTGCAATGTACAGTACCAGTCAAAAGTTTGGACACACCTTCTGGACATTCAGTGATTTTTGATGATTTAAAAATGTTCTGCATTGTAGATTAATACTAAAGTCACCTAAACTATGAGTAAATACATATGTAATTATTTAGTAAACAAACAAGTAAACAAACCAGAATATGTTTATATTTGACATTCTTCACAGTAGGCACCTCTTGCTTAGATGCAGCTTTCTTGTCATTTTCTCAGTCAGCTTTATGAGGTAGTCACCTGGAATGGCTTTCAGTTTTAGAAAAAAAAATTTATGAGAATAAGAAGGTATGCCCAAAATTTGACTGGTACTGTATGTCCTTTCAGGAAGTGGCTGTGAGTGACACATCGAAGAAATGAGACCCATAAAAAGTTCTGGAGAACATCATTAAGTTGAGCTTTAGTACTGATAGGGGTGCAAATTCTTTTACGCTTATTTGATGAAAAATTTAAATTCAGAGTCAGCTTTGGTCTTAGCTGCAGCAGGGGGATGAAAAATAACAAAAAAAGAGGTATAATCATTTTGAGAATTCCTCTCAGGCTTCTCCGTTTCCGTCCCAAAAAAGCTGGAAAGAGAATAACACTTCTCCTCACTCCAGTTCACTGTCACTCAACAGTTAAATCAACTTCAAATAAGCGCTTTGAACCTGAACACTCAAAGGTTTATTCCAGATACCTCGTAAGGCTTTAAATCTCAGCAGCACCTTGAGAGAGTCAGGAGATCGCAGCTGCTGATGAGGAGCGGCTCATTTTTGTGCCTGTATTTGTTTATTTATTTATATTTTCCTCTTCCATGGAGATAAATATGCTTCAGAGCGCTGCTTCCGACCACATGGCACCTTCACTTCCCGGGAATGGCGCCAGACCCGGAAGCAGGCGCTCCTGCTCGAGTGTGTTGGAGGACACGTGCGAGAACGTGATTTATTCAGGCCATCAAGTGTCTCATTATGAGGCTCGCTGGCAAATAATGCCGCAGATTTGCATACAGTTTACCGCCGGCGAGCCCGGCCTCGCCTCTTGAACCGCTATCTCTCCACGCAGCCGCCCCGCAGCTCCCAGAGTTATAAATCATCCACGTAAACGAAATAAACACTAAAGGTGTGCCTCACAAGCACATTTCTTTAGCTGCAGATACAAGCTTTTGGGAGAGGGAGGTTTGCAAAGATGGGACTTGTCCCGCAGGAATAAAGAAGCATCCGCAACGTGCATCATCTCTGAACATCATCTCGCCTTGGGCTCCTCTCGCGTCGCAGGATTACCGCTCACCGCACATCCGAGAAGACACATAAAAACACTCTGCCATTAAGCTTCAAATGCCAGCAAACACAACACAGTGTAATAACAGCAGCATCTCAAACAAATGAACAGCTCAACCTTCGGCGGGGCGGCAGAGAGGGCTGATCTATTCTCTCTTAAATGTTTCCCCAAACGCTACACAGCAGCACGCTCATAGCTCCATGAGAGATGGTTAAGGCTGTTTCCACCAACACAAAACACAAGTAAGAGGCATCGCCTTGACTAATTTCCATTTCGCCAAGATTTTCACAGATGATATCTCGCCAAATCCATTTGGAAACATCCACTGGTTTCCGCAGGGCTCGTAGACTCGGGTTTAGGTGGGTTTTGTAGCTTCTTCTCATTAGAATGGATGAGACGCTGCACCTCGCTTCCTTAAAACGCTGCCTCCAGGCCATGCAGGCGGAAACTCAAGACAAAAGATGTCATTGGGAAGACGAGCTATACGGCATGCAAATCATGGCAACTTGTAACTGGTTCAGCTAAACACTCCTAATGTCCTTAAGTCTCTGCTTACGTCTCATCATTAATGTTTGGCTAAAAGCAGAGGCGCCAAAGATCAGAGTGTGTGAAGGAAGTAGCTGAATTTGCACTGTAGACCTGGTAGACTGTACACTTCCATATACCTGCAAATTCAGCTACTTCCTTTACACTCTGACCTTTAACCCCCAAATACAATCACTCCTTTATCATTAACATCTGAGACATTCACTGCACTGTACCACCTCTTCTCAATTAATGAATCCCGTCACACACCTCGCAGGTAACTTTTTCACCATATTCTACTTTTTTAGAAGCACTAATGATGATGTTTTTAGATGTAAAAGTTCACTTAGAAAGATAAACAGAGTGCTGTATTTGCTCATAATAAAGGCTTCAGGCTTCAAAATATGAGAAAACACACACATCGCGAACAATCAAGATTGACTGCTACTTCTTTTATCTCGTCTTTTTCAAAAAAGTAAACAATGCAGACCATCAACAGCCAATCAATCAGAGTAAACAGAGGCGTCTACTTGCTTGTCAATCATGCTCTGCGTGTACAGCACATAGCCATGAGCTGTTTGCCTCGTCTTAGAGCAGGAGTATAATGGACTTCAGAATGGGACCTGGCATCGGAGAGGCTTAATAAGTTAGCCAGCTTCTATGTCAGCTGTCACTTGACAGCTAATCAGCCGTGTCGATGTCCACGTGTCACATTTTATTTGTGATAACTCAGCAAGCATGAAATAAAGCATTCTGGTCTACGAAAAGGTGCGAGAGGTGATGGCTGTAGACCTTCAAAACTGATTGACTTGCACAAAAAATACTTTCTTCATGCTTTAATGTTCATTTACCTGAGATGGGATGTAGTGAAAAGTACTCTAGCTGGAGCCATATTCAGTCAGTTTCCATAACCGTCTCAATATTACTGAACACAGACTGCAGGACAGCAGAGCTCTGTGATAAAATCACTATTTAATAGTCATTAAAGACTAATAATTAATGAAAACTATCATTACATGTAAATGTGTAAAGACAGAAAGTACAGTATGTATCATTAGATTACCAACTGAGTCACTAACATATACAATAAAATGAGCAAAAACACTATTAAGACTAAATATTAGCATTTCTACACACATGTATTACATCAATAACGTCAGACGCTCCTAAAACCACTGACACACTCTGCTCAGAAATGAAGGGAACAGATTTGAGGATGCCGATTGGCAAAATTTATGATGTATCTTGTTTCAGCAGGTCAGTGATTGGCTGCTGGTTCTCTGACTGGTTTATATTTCTGTTGCCTCAGAAGAGAGAGAGAATGAACCAGGAAGCTAATTTCCCCCCAAATATACTTGATATTTTACATGTTATTGTGCATATTTAGCACTTACAGATTTAAAACACATAGATAAAGTTAATTTAAAAATGTTTATTTTAAAAATGAAAATAAACTATTTCAACCATGGAGGGCGGTGACCTAGCACTGCCTATTGGACAGATTAATACATAACTACATCCTTATATAGTCAAATATACTTTTTATTTTATTTATTTTTTATATAATGCATCCCAATGTAGTAGTAGCCAATTAGCCCATCCCCTCTGTTAGGACTCTCTCCATCACTCTGCATGGTCCCTGACTGTAGGAGAGTGAAGACATGCACAAGCCTCCTTCGTTGTGTGTGATACAGCCACCGTCTCTTTTCTAACTACTGCTGATACACCGTCACTGGGGAGCCAACGTGCTCGGTGGAAAGCGCAGTATTCCCAGCTTTGAATGGACCAATCCGTAGACGCCTGAGCCAGCAGACATTGCAATGTAGAGGGGGGTGGGGGAGAGAGAGTGCCATCTACCTGCCATCTAGAGTGCCATCTACCCGCCCAGAGAGAGCACTGCCAATTTTTTTGCTCTCTTGGGTTTCGGCTGTTGACGGCAAACATCATGACCGGGATTCAAACTCACGATCCTCTGTTCATAGTGTCAGCGTCTTAGCCTGCTGAGCCACTCTCGACCCAAACATCAATTTTTAAATGTAATTTAATTTTAAAAAGTGGGTAACACTTTAAAATAATTTTCATTAATAGCTCATTAACTAATGGTTAATAACTGTGAACAAATCATTAGTTCATGAGAATTTAACAAATTATTTACTAAAGATTTGTTAACATTTGCAAAAATGAATACAATCCTTAGCAACTACATGAACTGTCATTTGTAAACATTTGTTCATGTTCAAATTCTCATGAACTAATGATTTGTTCACAGTTATTAATCAGCAGTCAATCATTAGTTAATTAGATGTTAATGAAAGGTTTTATAAAGTGTTACCAACAAGTGACAATTTATATTAATGACATATAAAGTGACATATCTGAAGCATTTTTGTGATTTAATGTTAATCAGTATGGCTGGTTGTCTGGCTATTCAGTCTAAGTACTTGTAATATGATGGTCAGTAGTAGTGTTGGCACTGTGGGCTGGGTATCTCTATATAGCTTGTCAGCAGATGGAAGCAAAAAGTGAAACATCTCCTGGTAGACGGCTTTCAAGTTCATCAGCATGGCTTCTGGTATCTTGGAATATCTCATAAGATTAAGAGGATGTACAATACAAAAAGGCCCAATTTCTGATAAGTAGGATCATTTATAGACTCAGTACTTGGTTGGGGCTCATTTAGCACTAATTACTGATTGTGTCAGCCATTATATCACTGCTGAGAAGCCCAGGTTGCTCTGATAGTGACCTTCACTGCTGGGCCTGTTGTTCATCATCTTCCTCTTGACAATATCTCAGATTCTTTGCGGGACCAATAACATGCAACAGATGGTGCTCTAAAATCTCCTGGTATATGGCTTTGGTCCTGATAAAACACAGTTGGACCAACATCAGCACCTCAAACCATCACACACTGCAGAAACTGCACACTGGACCATCTCTGCAGACTCTAGGTGCTTTGCAACACTGAGCAACAGTCCAGTTTCATCTCCTTAATCCACCTAAGATGTCATCTCTGGTTCAGGAGTGGCTTGATGATGGTTTGTACCACAGTCTCAGCCCAAGTGCAAGTTATTTTGGAGGCAGAAAACAATTGAATACCAGAGAGGAAGGGCATTATTGCACTTGACAGCTTAAAATGATTATTTATTTCCGATGCTAAACTGTCTCTCCGCCTTGTTTTGATGGCTTTCATTTCCGTCAGAAGTGAATCCGAGGTTGAGGTAAGGTGATATCACATGTTCTGTACACGACGTCAAATCCATTCTTATACCACTTTTATTATCAACACAAGAGCAGAACTCTTAAACATTTCATTATTTTATTACAGGTCTGCGGGTCTGCTGTAATGTAGGGACACCATAATGAAATACACTGAGAGCACCGTCGGCCCACGTGTGTGCAGTCGCCGCTGTGATGTAATCCTCTCTGACTTCACGCTTCCAGCGAGAACGTCAAGAAGATGCAGCAGAAGCAGGGACGCCTCTCTGGAGAAAATGTTTGGTCTTCTGTATCCCAGACGGAGGCGGAATATTACAGAGAGTCAATTAGATTCAAATTCACGCTCCTCAGTAATTACTTCTAGTCTGGCTATTTGAAGATATTCACACAGGCCAGCTCTGAGAGAGATAATGCTCATTTTAGACGTACAATCATCCCCCACTCCAATTTTTAGGGGCCCCTCTATAACAAAAATAAAAGAAAGATACGGATGTAATTGGAATATGAACTCCGGAAATAGATTCCCAAGCAACCTGCCGCAACCTGGAATTATGCTAATGCAGATTCCCAGATCAAAAGTCAGCACAATTTACGACGGGAAGCATTTGAGATATTTCATTCAGCGTTATACGTATTCCATGCAGATTTACCAACAGCCGTGAGAGCGCAAATGGTATTTATCCTTTCCTTAAGTGAGGCCTTCTCACTGTTAGTAATGAGCTTGGCGCGCTAGATGAGAGCTGCCCGTCACTTTGACGTATTGTAGTGAACAAGTCTACCGCAACAGTGATACTGTAAACTCTGTGATGTGTCAACCTCAGTCACATTCACAACTCACTGTAAAACCAATGCAATCTGCACATTTTGAGACAAATGTAAATGAGCTTTCTTTGTAAGATGTCCAGGCTCTCCCTTAGAGATAGGGTGAAGAGTTCGGATGTCTGCGAAGAGCTAGGAGTAGAGCCGCTGCTCCTCCACGTCGAGAGGAGCCAGTTGAGGTGGTTCATGCACCTGGTACGGATGCCTCTTTGGCGCCTCTTGGGTGAGGTGTTCCGGGCATGTCCAGTTGGGAGGAGACCCTCGGAAGACCTAGAACATTGGAGAGATTATATCTCTCAGCTGGCCTGGGAACACCTTGGAATCCTCCCATATGAGCTGGAAGAGGTGCCTGGGGAGAGGGACGCCTGGTCTTCCCTGCTTGGGTTGTTACCCCCACGACCCGGACATGGATAAGCTGCAGATGATGAATGGATGGAGGGATGGTATTGGGACACTTGCTCAATCATTGCTTCTTCCAAAATCGAGTTTATACTGCATTTGTTGGAGTCTCTACGGAGACTGTGAAGCTTTGCTGTGAGGTTTTGATTGCATTCATTCACAAGAGCATCAGAATGTTGGACGATCACCACAATCACCACACCCAAAAGTACTGGAGAGAACGCAGGTCCACAGCTCAAAGCTGGTGCCCTCTAGCCCACACCTGGCATTAGGACATGGTGGCAATACTTCTCCAGAGTCCTATTCTATTGGCAGTACTATACAAGCTGTGTCAGCATTCATTAGTAGAGGTGTTGACTGTGTATTTTTCAATTTAACATCAACAAAATACCCCAAAAATCTACAGAATTAGATTTAAAAATATTTGTTTAAAACTATAAAAGAACAAATGTGTTGGATGAAGCATGTTAAACATGTCAAATGTGAACAAATTATGGTAAAAATGGAGCTGATATACACAAGAGCGGTTGGACGATCACTATCACACCTCATCCGCAACTCCACCAACTCATCCCAAAAGTGTTGGATGGAGCAGTGGAACTGCCAGTTCAATCATTTCAGAGAGAGGACACTTGCTCATTCATCCTTTTGTTGAAGTAACTGTCTTTACACTCAAAGCAAGGCTTTCTGCAAGATGTTGGCACATTGCTGTGAGAATTTGATTGCATCCAGCAACAAGAGCAGTTGGATGATCCCCATCCCACCTCATCCCCAACTCCACCAACTCATCTCAAAAGTGTTGGATGGTGCATTGAAACTGTGGAACTGCCAGCTCAATGCTGGTGCCCTCTAGCCCACGCCTGGCATTAGCCATGGTGCCAGTACTCCTCCAGAGAGTCCTATTCTTTTGGCAGAACTAAATAAGCTGTGCATGTGTCAGCTGAATGCGTTCATTAGAAGAGATGTCTGCACACACTTAGACATATAGTGCATTTTTTCCATTTCAAAACATACAATAAGATTTAAAAGCAGATTTTTTACTTTAAAAGCACAAAATGTGTACACGTCTGGTAAATGTGAACATATAATGGTAAAATTTGGGCTGATATACAACTACTTACAACAAAAAGCAGCTGTGAGGTCCTTTTTCTGTCCACTTGGAAGCATCGTTGGCTGCATTGTGTGGCTTCCTCACTGGGCATCTCGCCCCTCCTGCCTCACTACTTGTACAGACGTGTAAATATGACTTTTCCATCAAATGTAACTGATCATATCTGGTTTTATTTGATGTATCAACATCAGACTAACACTAGTGTAGAGTTTAGAGATGAACCTTTGGATGGAAGTTGATATCAATGACTGGGAGGTCTTGAATTGTCAGTGTCGGCCCAGCATGTACGGTGCACTAAATAAAGTGTGTTAGTTGGATCTGCAGGGTTACTGCTATAGCACTCTAATGCTATAGCAGTGCAGCAAATGGTGAAGATATTCTTGTCTAAAATGACAACTTTTCCGCCTTTGCACTGTTGGCAGAGCCTTCTGCTGTTCTAAACCGGCGCAGACGTCCTGAAGCTCAGCGTTTGAAATGCATAGAAAACAATGCAGCGCCAGCAAGGGAGCTCTTTCAATCCACATAGCCCTAAAAACAAGATGAGATACATTATGCATAGCTACAGTAGAGCAGATTCTCTGGAGTGATCCAATGCATATTTAAGCCTGGAGATCTGAGCCCTCTCACATGTAACGTTCCCACATAGACACACGGACGTCCTCACACAGAGAAAGACAAATAGCTGAGCCCATCAGGACTGACTGCTGCAATAGATTGTATGATTGACCGCTTTCTTTGTCCAGAGTCATCGAAACTCTGAGCTTCCGGAGAGGCAGACCGGCAGGATTCAAGGCTTTTCTGGATGCAAACGACTGAGCTCCTCTCTCCGAATTTTATGGAAAAACATTAATTCCCCTTTCTCCTTTCTGACGACTTCAGCAACAAAACAGCATCGCCTCCCTTCGGAAAGCCAGAACGGCCGAGTCAGCAGGCCCGTTCCGCTCGGCCTGTTGGTTTGTTTCTCGTTTTAATTTTCACAATCAATACGCGCGATATAATTTGAGGCTTTGTAATAGAAGAAAAAATGACTTTCTTTTCCAGCTCAGATGAGACGGCTGATGTGGATGTTAATGCAGATGATCATTTATGAGAATAAAAGGTGAAGAACTGACTTCTTCATGACTTTTCACTCATTCTCACCCTCATTAAAGCTGATTAATACACTCACTTCGTTAGGTACACACACACTGTGTCACTCATTGTCTATTTTAGCTCCACTGGGCATACAGGTGCACTCTGTACACTTTGTTTCTCTGTGTACGTTGTGGTTTAGGACCCTAACAGAGCTGGTGAATCATTGTGACACTGATGTGGTGGTGGTGGTGTCCTAGTGGTGCTAGCAGAGCTGTTGATGTCTGTAACACTTTAACAGCCACATTTAAGTCACTATATCTTACTGAAGGTCTTCAACTTAACACAATGTGATTGCATCATCTCTACCAATCGGTAGAGGTATGTTAGACTTAAAAACATCCACTACAAGCCACTAAATACTATCTTATTGTACAGTTTCTGTTCCATAAAGTGACATCTCATTGTCACACTCTAATTTCTTCTTTCTTGGTGAGGATGTTAAAGGATTAAACACCTCAGTACCACCACTGGAGTGAAAATAGTGCAGCCAAAAATGTCAGGACATGAGAACCAACGTAGATCTACTGTCTCTGACTTTACATCTACAACACCAACAAGGTAGGTGTGACTAATACAGGACAGTAAGTGGACACAGTGTTTAACATCTCCAGCAGCTCTAACACACCACCACCACGTCAGTGCCACTAAGAGTGATCCACCTGCTCTATGGGGCCCTGATTATTGAAAGAAAGCTAACAAAGTAAACAGAGAGTCTGTACAAAGTACACCTGTATGCTCAGTGGAGCTCAAATAGACAGTGAGTGGAGATACAAGGTATATGTACCTAATATAGTGGCCAGTGAGCATATATGGACAAATAAAAACCCGTACGATCCAGGCTGAAGTCTTTGTTATGTAGAAAAGTGAAAGCAGCACTCATATAGTCAGAATAAAGTCTTGTGTAAGTCTGTGTTACACAATTTCTTCATTATTTCAGTGTTTTTTTACTTTCTTCTTCCTGCATTTGGCAAATGAGATTTCACATTCTCCTCCAGCAGCGGAGCAGCATGTGAACAAGCTTCTGAAGTGAACAACACTTCAGCTAAAAAGCACCTTCTAACACAAAGCCCAAAAAACTAACAATGAGATCAGAGTGGGTAGTTTATAGTGAAGGTGAGTCTTAGAGACCTGCTTTATTATTTATTATTATTATGTTTACAGAGACTCGTCAACAATTACACTATTCATTTCTGCTCCTTATTTAATGTATAAAAGTCACATTTTACATGGATTACACATAAAGTGACATATAACAGCCTTTTTAGTGTTTTTATATGATGGTCAGTAGTAGTGTTGGTACTGTGGGCAGCTGCTGGGCATCTCCATAAAGCTTGTCAGCAGATGGAATATGTGCTCGTGGCTAAGTTGTTTGTCTCTTATGTTTGAATTTTTTCCTGCTGTTTATATCTAATACTATCACCGTTTGGCATATTGTATTATTTTACACTTTAATCATTGTTAGATTGTTTTACAGACTCTCTTACAGGTTTTATCAGGTTTAGCTACTGAAGGTGGAGTAGCTGTTTGCTACCTCAGCACAGCTT